>VZSV01000031.1:5154034-5185315 GCA_013398735.1 Nothocercus julius
ATGTACACATCCATGAGTCAAGAACATTTTTCACTGTTAAAAAAAAAAAAAAAAAGAAAAAAGAAATGTTCCAGGCAGAACTCTCCATTTGTAAAAATACAAAGCTCTGGGAGGATACATAGTTTCCCAAAGAAGGAAGCCTTTACTGTAAGGAAAGCTCAGAAAAAGTGTACATTTCTCCTGAAGGCTGGTCATTTCATCTAAATAACTGTAACTACAGAGCTGTGGCAGAGCAAGTGTGTCTGGGTGACTTGACCAGGGGGAAAGCGATTAGGCTACATTCCTCAACTGTAGTAATACTTTTTCTCGGCAGGAGACATACGTCTGTGGTTGCCACCATATATAATGTGCCCTCCTTAAAGACTAGAGGATGGAAAAACAAACAATTCAGTAAGTGTGCAGAACTGGGTCCCACACACAGAATGTACGTTAGAAGGCTGCATTTCGGCTGCAGATTTATAATCTTGTTTTACCTCATTTCACACGTACTCAGACTTGCTGGTTAAGATACTCCAGTTTAGATTAAGAAAGAACCTGGTTCCTTTTTCAAAGTCAAGCTAAATCATTACTGAATTCCCTTAATTCAGTGGCAAAATGATGGAAAGAGGCAATAAGGAAATGTGGGGAAAGAACCAATAAAAAACAAACAAAGACAAACAACAACAACAGAAATAGGAATTATTGCTACGAGGGCACATGCTCCTGCAGCTTGTAAGTGCCTCTCCTGTCTTTGAATTCACATGCAAGGCTGTGTTAGAATTTTAAGACTGAAACATCCATTGCTCACATATTTTAAGAAAGCACCTTTAAATTTACCTACATACATTTAGTTCAGCCTTCTTGTATATTCACATTAGGACATTACCTTTAATTACATGACCATGTACTTTTGTTTTTAAGGGCCTTTTACTGCTTAATAGATAGAAGATGCAAAAGGATAGAAGAGGATCGCTCACTTTGAGAAACTGTTTAAAGTTAATACATCACTGTGATCTCCGAGATTTCACCAGCTTCCAAGAATCCTAAATGTAAACAGAGTATTAATTTTATGGTTACCTCTTCTTATAGCGTTCAATAGTATAGGCTATATTGGTTGCTTCACAAATGTTCATGAACTTTTTGCAACCACCCCATGTTGCTTTTGCAACCACCCCATGTTTTCCATGAATGTTCATCAAGAGAGTTATAACCTCTGTTTTGCAAATGGGAGAGAAGAACAGAGTGGAGAGGTTAGATATTTTAAGGTCAGGGTATCTTCTGTGTTTGAGTGCCCATTTGGGACATTTGTTTAAATTTCCAGAGAAGTTAATGGTACAGAGTTCCTCAAATTGTTAAAGTTTGGGTTCTGGTTAAGTTCATTTGCAGTCCAGAGAGTAAAGCATTTCTCTTAGGTGGAAATCCTCCTTTTTCTTTTTGAAGTCTCCTTTTATCACAAAGAGCTTCTTTTAATAATTAGACCTGATTCATCACTGGAATATGCCTCTCCTATGTGCTGAATGAGCCAGGATTCCTGTGAAAATGTTTGCATAAGTAAAGGCTATATGGTGATGCATGTATGTATGGAGGCTGAATTAATATTACACTGATAATTTTAGCCTGACATTTCATAACTTCTGAGTACTTTATTTTTCCACCTTAATTTTTGTTTTTCTTATATGTAGATATGAATCTGTGTACATGTTGTGTAAATGTCTGTGATTTCCTTTTAGATTCCATCTAAAAATACAGACATCCCATCACAGTGCATCCCCATGGGTCATGAGCAGCGTGAGGGTCATGAGCTAGAGGAGAAAATGATGACAATTACAGGCTTTTATCCTCTGTGCTCAGGAACTAAGTACAAATCTTTCCCACATAAAACATTTCTATCAGCAACGAGAGGAAGAAAATTGCCAATAGAAGATATTTGGAATTCAAATCCTAGGATACGTTCTAGATTATAACAGGAGCTACTCTTCACCCCAACCCGGACTCATTTTGCATTGCTCCACTCCAAATCCAGTTGCCATTTCACCCTCCCATGCTCTTCTTCCACACCTATTCTTCTTTACTACCCAGTTCCAATTTGCCTAGTTTGTTATATCACTGATTCTTTTCAAACAATTAAATCAGAAAAAATCTTTTCCATTGTAGTGTTGCTACCATCTCCTTTTCACAGACCTTTCCCCCCAGCACTTGCTCAGCTGCATTGTGCATAAGTTTTCCAAATGTCATACTTCAAGTCTGCTGAATGTATTACGTTCCAGTGTTATTCCTTCAGAAATTTATCTAATCTCTATGGTCATTCTCTTCCAGCAAACCAGATGCCATTTCCTATTCTTCTTCCTTGATCTACTCTATTTTCCTTGTCAGACCAGGCTGAGCTCTGTCTCCCCATTAGCCTGCAGATCCAGTCACCCACACACCAGACTCTAGTCTTGTTTTCCACACAAACCTCAAGGAGCTTTGCTTCCCTCAGGCATCTAGTCTCATGCTTGATCAGCCTAATTTTCCATTTTCCAACTGTCAGTCCCATAACTCCTCTTCTCCTTTGGTCATCTGTTCTTCTTCAACAATATGCTCTTCTCCCTCTCTCACTCTCCTGCCTTGTACTTTTCCTTATGCTGTTTGAGGAGCTGCCTAAGAGAGGCCGGGAGCAGATTATTTAGACTACAATACAGGCAAGTTTGCTGCCTGTGGTTTTGCTAAAACATTGTATGTATAATCATACACAAGTTTTCTAGAGAATTAGCCAAAAAAGGCCTTGCAGAAGATACAGCAGACAGAGGTACTGTCCATACAAGAATATGCCAATAAGGTTAGGAGACTGGCACAGGATGAATGCTCCTGCTGAATAGCAGAGGCACAGGAAAAGGGAGCTAAGTATACATATTTATGGAGCTCTGGGTGGTCCTGTGTTATATGACATGGAAAGTATGTAAAACTCCAGATTGGGAGCAGGTATAATAGCAAATATAATTATCTTGACCTCTATAAAAAAAATGGAGGGTCAAAAACCTTCTAAGGTTTCAATGGCTTTGGAGATCCTTCATGATATTGTGCCAATACATTGCGAAATCATATACAAGTGAGTGATTGTCTGTTATATCGTGAGTGTGTTAGGGCCATACTCTAAATGCTATTTTAGCATGACTGCGTTCATGGTCATCCTTGGATAGAAAATGGTATTGGAGACTCTGCACAGCAGATTTGCCAGCCCCAAGGTCTGTAAGATTACAACAGCTACAAAAGGGCTGAACAAACAAATGCTAAACAAACAACAGGCCCAAGCTCAGGAAAATGATTAAAAACCACTATTGCATTTAATGTTTTTTTTCTGAGTTCTTAGATTTGATCTATTAACTCTAGACAGACTGAAAACCCAGACAAATCTGTACAGCCTTTCCTGAGGCACATCCCTGACATAAAGGCTTTTCCTCTTTGCTTCAAATAACTTTTACCTTCTTTCAAAGGGAAGGATTCTCTTGTTTAATATGAACAAAGGAATGTATTTTTTTCTCAAAACTAATTCTCAGAAATCATTCTGACTTAAATTAAAGTGTATATAAAAATAATGTAATTTCACCTAAGAAAGGCAAACAGCTTTTGAAATGTCAGCTCAATTATTTAAAATATGGCAAAATTATAGGTGGCAGAATGAAGTATCTTATAAGGAGAATCTCTGTGTGACTCTAATAAAAGATACTATTACGACTTCCATCTCTAACACTCTAACACTGAAACTAATTTAGAGTGCTCCATTCTTAGAAGGTAGTTTTACTTGTTTTGGAATTGTTTCAGCGGAATAGTTTCTGCCTTTGGTTTTCCAGTTTTTATAACCATCAGGAAAAAAACAAAAAAACAAAAAAAGAAAAGAAAAGAAAAGAAAAGAAAAGAAAAGAAAAGAAAAGAAAAGAAAAGAAAAGAAAAGAAAAGAAAAGAAAAGAAAAGAAAAGAAAAGAAAACCCTCACTGCCTAAGTTCATATTATAAAGGAGAAAAGGAATGCATACAAAATCACAATTAATGAAAACAGAGCTGTAGAGGTACTCAGCAGCAATCTCGACCTCTCTGTATAGCTACAGAAAGGATCTCTCTATGCAGAACAGAATATAGGGGTGCGGCTCAGTTTTTGTACATCTACCTATCCCAAAAAAAACAGAAGCATTCAGGTTTACACAAACTTTTTGATGGATTTTCCAAATTTAAAAATTCTCCATTTGGAGCTTAAAATATCCAGCTCCTAGACGGATAAATGGAAATATCCCCATGTACCAGGGATATATGGGGATGGTATGGTAGGGAATGTTTTGATTTTTTTTTTTTTTTTTTTTTTTTTTTTGGTCTTTTCTTCAAAATATTTAAAGACAACTCTAAATGCTTTTGGAAGCTCTTTCAAAAATCTGCTTTCTAAGATCTTATCTGAAAAGGGATTTAATAAATAGCATAGCTATAGCAGTTCAAATCCCTTCCATAGACCAGAGTACAAGTTTTCCTTTTGTACCTCATCCCAGCACAGCTTGTAGTGCCATAGAACTAAAGCAGTATCTCCTGTAAAATTTTTCAAGATGTTGCCTTGCCAGCACACTTTTTCCATTTTCCTGCTCCCATGCAAACCTTGACATGGCCTGGGTTGTGAGACCCGGTCAAACTCTAACAGCTGGATATAAAACAGCTCAGGGGAGAGTGGAAAATCAAACAGTAGGAAAGATCAAGGAGAGCTGGGAAGATACAGGTGACAGGGCTCTCACAAGCTGATAACCTTGGATGGATCTTTTTATCGTATCTGTCTAAACTTCTTTTATCAGTTTTGCTAGAGGATTAAATACTTTGTTTTGGAAAAAAATGAAAACAAAATGAGATGCAATATATACCAGTGCCATTTGGAAGACTAGAACACATTTAAATGCTAGACTTTTTGTCTGCCTAATTTAAATTTGTTTTCCCTCCGATAATACACATGTGTGTATACATATGAACGCATATACTTACATGTGCATGCATAAGCTATTTTGCATACTTAAACCTGATTTGCACACTGATAGCATAGTCAATTATTTCCACTGAAAAGTGTTTGAATTCTTTCTCTTAAATGTAGCTATTTGCATGTGGTCTCAAACCTCACATTATTTAATATATTTATCCTCACAACACTCCTTAAAAGGTGGTACTGCTACTGTAGTTGGAGAACTAAAGCACAGAAAACCACAGTCTAAGTGATTGGCACAAGAGTAATGTTTTAGATGGAATAGGAACCAAAATAGGATGAGCAAGGGCTTCAAACACTTCCTGTCTCTTGATATTCAAATAAAGATACAATAAAACATATTTTTAAACTTAAATATGAGTATACTTAATTTCAGGATGGATATCCTGTAAATTAAAAAGTTTATAATTCAAAATGATTTCCAATCCCTCACATTTCTTAAGCCTTAAATCATAAAGTGGTAGAAATTTGTTCAGAAGCCTCCAAAACTAATGTGAATCAGGCTTATTTTAAAGACAGAATCTAGATAGAAAGATTGTTTCCTAGTCTTATCCCCAAATTCTTGGGCTTCTTCCAAATTCTACTCCTCATCACTTAAGTGAAAGTATATTACTTTAAAACCTGGTCTCACTGACTTCATAGCTGCAAATCCATACTAATTACATTGTTCAAATTGTATTTCACTGTCTCAACAACAGATTTAAAAAGATTAAATCAATGTATTGCTGAAAAAGGCATCAGCAATATGAACAACAAGAAGACGAAAAAGGAAATAAACATGATGGGATGTTTAAAATAAGTTCCTAGATGTAAGCACAATTTAAATATTCTATCCTCTAAAGACTAAAGGTTTTTATCATCTTACAACAGAGGTTATAGATATTGTCTACTATTACCCTTTAAAAAGCTCCAGAGGCTCATCTCTCAGCTCAGTTTTCCAGAGACATGCACTTGTTTTGTGTCATGAATAGGCACCTATTGGCATCCTTCTGTTTAGTCGCAAGAGACTATGGTCTAAATGACTGGATCTGACAAGACTTCTGATACTGTTTCAGTGGCTGCCTGAAAGCTCCTTGCCCAGTCTTCAGGCTTTTTATCTTGCTTTTTTTTCCCAGAGGGGAACTCACACAAGGTTGAAGAGAACCACAGCATGCTAAACACTAAGACCTGAATGCGCCCGGAGAGGGACCAGCCTGAAAATTAAAAAGTCTTTTGCTAACAGATGGTCTTGCATGTGATAGATGAAACATATGGATAAGGGAAGATGGAGAAGTTTTAAAAGCTGCTGCCTCTGATGAATTATTTCTGAGGTACATAGAACATTTCACTTTACATTGCTCTCAGAAGTATTAAAACACTTATGGAAATATATAAAAATAAAAGAAGGAAGAAATGTCTTAGCGCATTTGTTTTGCTTTTGTGTGGCTTGCTTTTTTTTGTCACAATTCAATTTACTCGTGCTTTTAATCTGCTACAAAAATACATTGTTATGTTCACTGCATATTTTTCAACACTTATGTCTCAAAGTAAGATCTTTACACAGACATTACTAGATGTTCTCTGTTGTATTCTGAGTGTCTCACAAAGCTTAAGAAGTCCTGTGCTTTCATCCCGCACAGGTCAAACTGGCTGCTCTCAGCCAACTGCTCAGCAGCCCAAAGGCCCAGAGTGGGGATCTCCAGCTTATGTGAGGTTATGCAGGTATCTGTGCTGTCACCTGCCTCGTGTAATGTGTACACGAGGATGCCTGGGTAATTAGAATGAAAATCTGCGCGGCACTGACATCGCACACAGATCAATGTTTCTTTCTCAGCAAGCCAGCAAACCCAGATGGCACCGTGCCTCTGCCTTCGCAGTGTCTGGGTGCGATTGCAACTTGGCACTCGGTGCAGACAAAAGAGAGATTATGAAGAGAGAGGGCGGGGGAAAGAGAGGGCAGTGAGAGGGAATGGCAGGAATTGTTTTTGCTCCTGCAGCCACCGCTGTGCTCAACCTTATCAAAGGAGCTCATAGTTTAGAGCTGTGTCATGTAGCAAATTGTTCTTGGATCTTCTAGTGTCATCTGGGGTCAAACCCATGCCTTTCTGTAGCATTTTTATTTTGGTAGATACTAAAAGAGGTTAGTTCTGTAAGTACTTCAGCACGCTGCTCAACATGCTAATTGAAATCTGTACATGCTTGGGTTGTAACTCTGTGAGAGAGAGGCTTTCCCTGTGTGTACTTAATGGGTGGCAGTTCATCTTAGATGCATCACTCTTGAGATCAGCTGAGCAAATGTTTGGTTTGGTCCTAAGGTAGGTGCGATCTCCATGTCCTGCCATGTCCTCCATGTCAAAGGTGGAGGCGATGGAAGCTAATCAGGGGACAAAGTGTGTTACTTCTTTAATACAGCTCGGTATGAATTTCATAGTTGTTGAGACTTCACAAAATGTTAGGAAAACTTGTCATTCTAAACTGAAAATAGCCCTTGTAGACATATCCTTATCTTATATGAAGTGATTTCAGAAAAGCAAGCTATCTAAGAGAAAGTGAGCTCATTCCTTGGGCCAACTCTGAGATGACTGAAACCAGAGAACCTTCAGTTATCATGTCAGGGCTTTTGAGCTACTAATCTTTCTTCCCAGGAGCACTTACTCATTCAGACTTGACACTCCTACAATGCCATCACATGGCATGTATCTTGCTATCTTGGACTGTCATAAGCAGACAGGCTCCTGTCTGCTCGTAACATAAGAGTTTCGTTGTATGCTGAGTGATCCATTAGCCTGTGACATAGTCCATATTGCCCTCATGCCTGTGGATCAGTGGATAGTTTTTGCCTGAGTCTCAAAGAAAAAGTGCTCAGGTAAAGTAATCTTAACCCAATCATTTCTATCAATTTATCCGACTTCACTGAAACACTTTTCTTCTGTATAAATTATGAGATGATTTAGAATTTCACCAATACATATTCAATGTCATTAGAAATCGGATAAAATTCCTACACCTAATATTTATAGACAAGAACATCAACCACAATATGAGTAGTGTGCTGATCTTATCCTTCAGCATTTGAAATAAGAAGTAAGAACTTTAGATCTAAGAATAGATTTACTGTTAAGGAAAAGAAAGAAGGAAAGGCGGCAGAAAGGTGGGAAGTTGGGAAGTTGGGAAGGTGTGAAGGAAGGCAGGAAGGCAGGAAGGCAGGCAGGCAGGCAGGCAGGAAGGAAGGAAGGAAGGAAGGAAAGAAGGAAGGAAGGAAGGACTGCCTTTCAAGTTAATTGTCTCTCTATTTGCTCATTAATAAACAAAAAGTGATAAATATCCACATCAGCAACATTTTTTTGTTGTTTTCTGGGAGTTTGAGCTAAATATATACTTATTGTGTAAAGCACTTGACCATGTTAATTTTTCCTGGAAAATATGATATTCAACAAACAAGAATAAGATACTGATAATGATGTGAAAGTATCTGCTTATTAATGCTAGGCACACAAACATTCACAAGAAGCAGTCCTGGTAGCCAGGTACAAGTCATTGTTGGGGCACAGAAAACTGAGGTGCACAAAAGTCCCATTTTCAGTAATTGTCTACAAGGTCTAATTCTTCAGTCCCTAGTGGGAGTTCGTGAGGACACACATCTGGCACAATGTTAATCATATTTGTTCTGACACACAGCAGTACACTGACTAGCTCCCTTGGCACATTACTTCTATTACCCTATATAAAAATGGCTGACACCTTCAAAATGCTAATGAGAGATATATCAATTTTTATAAGAGTTTGGATGGCTTCCAAATATTGTTAAATGTTCTCTGTTGTGAAATATACCCACTTTACAGTTATAAACATAATATGTTAACTTACTTCATTGTTGCAAGCTTTATAATCTGTACTGACAGAGATAAAATATGAATAGAAGGAGAAATGTCACTAAAATACTGGTTTATTTTTACCTCTTCTGCCAAATTACTTGTTTTTTTTTTCAACCTCTTCTTATATGCTAATTAAACAAAATGCACTGTCTTTACAGTAGCTACAGCAGTTTGCACCATTGAAGAGTCTGCTCAGTTTTACTTTTGAGTCAAAAGATGAAATTATAAATAGATTATAGGAATAAAACTCTAATCCAATTGGAGTGTGGAAAATTTTTTTTTCTTTCTTATTACACTGTCATAAAGTGCTTTAGTATTATGTAGTGACATTCTCTTTTACATACTTTCCTCACAGAATAGCTACAATTTAAGTATAATCTGTCCTTATTGCAATCTGTGTCATAACAGAGACCACATTATTCTCATCTGACTATAATGAGAGTCACATACTTATGATCTATATTAACAGATTTACCTTTCAAGATGCAGGCTCAGGATTAGAGTTGTGATACTTTATTCCATGAACTAAATTATCCATGGAAAAAAAAATTACAAATGGAATAAACAAATGGTTTATTCATCCTAAATTTATAGAAATGAATGAGTGAATGAGTAATAGAAAGGGGAAAAAGAAGGAAGGAAAGAAGGAAGGAAGGAAGGAAGGAAGGAAGGAAGGAAGGAAGGAAGGAAGGAAGGAAGGAAGAACGGACTAAGCAGAGAGCAGTCAGTCTTGAACCTTGATTAATGTCTAGGAAACAGATTAATGATACAATTAGCTAATACTATTGGCTTCCCTAAGTCTTCCAGCTATTTATGGATATATATGGTCACCTGTAATGATGATCAGTAAAAACAGTATTATTGAATAAATTTAGTGCTACCTTTCAAAAACACAGGATGAAATATCTTCTTTCTCTGGGATAATGAACATCTAGTTTTTCCAAAATAAGAACTCAAACCTTGCTGAATTAAATATTCATTTTGTTTCCAGAAAAGACAAGTCTTGAGCGTTTATTCCATATATATTCAGGGTTTTATCCCTCTTCTTTTTTTTTCCATAACTGTGTAGAGGCAAAATAGATGTTGTGGGTGTGCAGCTAGCTAATGAACAGTATCTAAACAGATCAAAACATTATTGTTTACAGTGTTTTGTAGTGGATCTGTAAGACACTAATTTTGCAACATGGCCAAAAGCGTGATGGGTTATTGGTGCCTGTGACAATAACACTAGTAAGAAATGGAACACTCTGAAGCAAACTCAATCCTAAATGCTATAGTAATAACTCAGTAAAAAAAGCTTTCTAATTAATGATTACATGATTTTCAAGATAATTTATAAGCCAAGAAAGTCTTTACCTTCCTGAATAGTCTTCAGTCATTATATACAACTCATAGAAATGTGTTATATTCTTTGTCATTTGTAATACACCACAATATTAATGTTGAAATCATTGCAAACTGTAGAGTACAATGTATACATGGCAGAAGATATAACACTGCTTGTAGCATAACAAATGAAAGATAAATTTTAAAAGCACAAAATGCTTAGCCAAGGCAATCATTTTTACAACATCAATAAAACATTAATTGCACCTCGAAAAGTATGCAGTAAATTGAAGAATGTAGCTCTTAAAAGTATCCTGTCTCAATATCCAATACAATTATTAGTTAATTTAGTTTCTTATTGTACCCACTGCGGAATATGAATTTTTGGTGTTTCTGTAAATAGGGGATATTTGGTGCTATAAATAAAAAATCTTTCATTAGATTTCTTTGATTTTATACATGAACAATTAAAAACACAATTTCTAAACAAAACTTTATTTTAGGTATCTCTAAAGGCTCAGCTCTTGATCTAAGGTCTCTGACCACCAAACACTGCTGAGTTTTGGTACAGATACTCATGATGTTTCTACTCTCACCTATTTGAACTGATCTACCAGAGGTCAGTGCATCTGTAACCGACTTAGAAAAACGGAATGGATATCTGTACCTTAGTCCTCACAGTACACAACCCAGCACATTATCTCAAACTAACCTTCTGTAACAGTTTCAGCTACACCCTCAGGCTTCACTAGGGCATTGCTGCAGTGTGGATATGTTTTATTGACTCTGCTGTGGCAACTAGCTGGGAGTGGTTACTACTAAAGTCATGTCTATAAAAATCATCAAAACTCTCCTGGCACTCCTGCCTTGCAAATCTGTTAATCGCTGTGGGTAAAAACTACAGTTCTGTAATGCAACTGTTTGCCTAGCATGATCACAAACACTTGAATGGGTTTTACACGATTATATTTTAAAAAGCAAATCGTTAATAGGATGGTGTTCCTGGTGCATGGAGGCTGATAGAGAGGTCTGTTTTGGAAGGTCTCACAGCACAGGAACTAGTGACCTGTTGCACAGGGAACTGTGCAGCTGCTGTCCTGGACCAGCCCCACTGTGTTTGCACAGTTACTGCACTACTACTGCACTGCAGAAACTCCCCAAAGAGAACGCTGGATGTGCCAGGAAGAGACTTACTATACATGGCCTATTAAAATATATTAGTAAATACTGAAAAATAGTTTGAGAACAGAAAATATACAAGATGATTAGAATACGGTCATGATAGGATCTGAAGATGCTATCTTCAGATAGCATCTGAAGGATCTTCAGGCAAGAATAAGATAATAGCCTCAGAATCTGAATCCAAACACCAATATGCTATTTCACCCCCCAAAACAGAAAAACAGTCTGGCCTTATTTCATAAAGATGGATATGTTCATTTACGCTATGTGTTATGCTTATGTATTCATTTTTGTGGTCACATGAAGAATAAATAATAATAGGAATAACTAAGATTATCATTCACTGTCAAGTTCTGTGAACCAGATTTTGCCTTTCTTTTCAATAATGCCTAGGCTTCAGCTGAACATTCATGTTCAGCCATCAAAGCATTTTTCAGTGATTTAAAAACATCATTCAGAACATTAGATTTTATGAAAAGCTGGAACAATCAGAGGTTAAATTATACAGTGTTTAGATTATGCTTTACAGACTATGATTTTAATTCTGATTAGCACAGTGTTGTTTCTGTAATAGTACTAGCAAACATCAACTCTAGCAAATATAACAATACACAATGAATTGGGTTTAGTAGTGGGATTGTAACTGATTTTATATATTAATTTTTGCTGATATAGAATGGGTGTTTACTGAATGTTTAAATAGTTTTTTTTTTCTTAAACAGTTTTATGACAAATAGTTTCTGAACAGTTATTGAGTTCTGAGCTTTTACAACTATTCCTGAACAGTTTCTTAGGCCAAAGACCCAAGCTGTTATGAAGTCTTCATGGGAAAAGTCAATTTAGCTTTGCATTGCCTAGAAATAGGCATTGAAGCTGTAGCACTATTGGTTTGGTATAACTATTCCAGGAGCGAAGCAAAGTTATCGGGAAAGTAACAGAAAGCCAGTGACCCTCACACTAAGTTCATCTACTGATAACTTGTTCTTAAACTGCATACCTGCTGAGTATAAACTATTGCCTTATTGTAGCTGTGAGATAAACAAATTACTGCAAAAAGCAAATGAATTCCGATAAGGGAATCCAGCTGAATCGGTGGTGAGATAATTACATATGATGGGACTTCTTCCAACTCAAAGCAATATTGGCACGTGAATGAAGTATTCAGTCTCGAGAAAGAGATATCATTAGGGATATATGGACATTTTTTCATTGAATATATTATTTGGTGAAGCCTTCTTCTGTGCACTGAATAATTATTTAAAATAACTCGGTTCATATGCAAGTGTGCCTAATTAAATACTGTTCATTAAATAATTTATTTGAAAAGTAGCAACAGGCATTAATTGGGCAATTTGCCAAATCTTTCTTGCAAATATTTGGGCAGTTTGGGCTCCGGTTCTGCAAAAACTGCTGCCTACTTTTTGACACTTCAGTTCATGTGAATTGCTAATGAAGAAAAGAATCCTACGAGAGGCTATGCTTATACTAGCAAATTTAAATAAGCCTATAACTGTTCTCTGGTCAAAGACACAAGTAGGCATGAAAAGGTCTACTTTCTTGCTACTAAACACACTTAGGCTTCATAATAGGCAAGCTACAGGCAAGCTACATATAGAGAATGGTTATAGACAATGTAACTTGCTGCACTTAAGAAAGAACTGCAATATTGTAAAAAACGTTATTCCCTCTCACTGTTTAATAATGCCACCGAATGTCTTTTTTGTGTTTACTACAGACAGAAAGTAACTGAAGGTGCATTTTTATTTTATTTATAGGTTACCATCAGTATACAGATTTTTTTTAGTTTCTGTTAGATATGTGCTTATGGAAACAAGTACAGATATTAAACTTTTGTCTTTAGCCCTTTGGGAGTGGACAGCGCATCCTAATTTTGTGCAGTTTAGAGCATTCCTTACTGTGTCAGTTAGCAAGGCCTCTAAGGAGAAGAAAACCATGGCAGAATGCCTATAACCATCTGGATGAGTATGTGACATGATGGCAAATGAATCAGTGGAACAAAACATGAAGTATCTGTGCTTCTTGGATGGGCATTACTGACGCTTTGTGCCTGGGGGTCCCTCATGGACAACACTAAATAAATAAACACAATGTAAAGTTTAAACCAGAGCCTAAACTAGAAAGTTGGGCAGGAGGCATTATTAAAAAAAAAAAAAAAAAAAAAAAAAAAAAACCCTTTTAATCTTTTCTTTTGTTTTATTCAGTTTCCAAGATCTGATATTCTGTAAGAGTATGTACAGTTTTAACAACACAGGTGTTGCATATTAACACAGTTTACATGCCAACAGCTAAAGTGTAGGACACACTGATGATAAAATGGTTTTGATAAAATCGGTAAAAATATAGTCCGTAGAAAAACAACAAACTGAAAGATTCATCCATGTATCTCAATACAGTGTACAAAGGAGACCAATGTTATTATGTCAGTTTCGCAACCTGAGAAACCAAGACCTAAAAATATGAAGTGACTTGACTTTCTATGTACCATATTATCTCCAGATCTAAGATTCAAATTTAATATTCCTAATGCCTTCCTTTTACCTGAATCCTCATAAATATTTGTCAATGAATACGCAGAGACAACATTGTAGAGATGGGAGAGCAAACTTCAAACCCTATCTCTGCTTGACTGCTTGCATGAAAGAAATGAAAATCTCATTTTGCAGGGGAGTGTCCAAACTACTAAATTACAGGATATTCTGGTTTGTGGAATTTCTCCTATTGAAGTAGTTCCACTCTGCATAAATATCTGACTTCTTCAGGAAAATCTGCTAAATGCTTTCTGCCCACTGAAACGTCTGTGTCCACAGAAAGAATTCACATCAAAACTCTTTCTGCAATTACACTACTTCTCAGGTAGGAACTTTTGGTTCAGCATTTGCTTCAAAAGAAACATGCTGGCTGTTTGAATACGACTCTTTTATCAGCAAGGCAAATACCAACTTCAACCACTCCACTTTTTAGAAAAAAATAATGTCCTTACTCTGGCCTAACATAACAAACTGTTAACAACTTTGGAGAAGAATCTCTTCAACATTCTCATTTTAATTAGAAAATGTAGTAGGGTATTCTTGCTAAAATCAGAAATTGTCAAATGTCATGACATTCAAAAATGATTTCAGAACACAGGGAAAATACCTTCACTCTGCAAATCATAGAGAAAGAATTTTAAAGACAATTAGAGATGTGTTCCTACCGAAATCACAAGGAAAACTTCTACCGAGCTTTTAGACAATACTGACCGCCAACCCTGTGCATAGGCATTTTCTAGATTTATCTATCTTTGTAAGCAAAAACTGCGGAGACTTAATAAGCAGCTCTGATAGAAGCCATAGGCGAGAATGAAGATAAAAAGATCTGTGAGAGTTCTCCATGGAGTTTCCTCATTATTTTGTTTTAAAGGAGTTTACTTTGCTCTCACCTATATTGACTAAGTCATTAAAATCATCATCAAGTTTAAAGAATCCATGAAGAGTAGGAAATTAAGGCTAACTCACACTTCAAAATGACTTTCTACTTTTGCTGACTTCTACTTACCTCACAACGTTTTTGTTAGCGTGACTCAGTGGGAGCCACAACTGATCACTCAATTAACATTTCTTGTTCTTGCTGCTGCACTAGACACAGAGTCCCAGATGTTCCATGAATAAAATAATTGTAGTATGCCCGAGTGTGTCAATTTTTATTTGTCATTTCTCTGCCTACATCTGCTAAGGCTCATCTCCTCTCCTTTCAAGGGTTCTGTCCAGTTCCTTCGCTAAGTGGTTTCTGTCCTCACGCAGACCCAAAAACAGGGGATATAACCCTTCAAAGAATTGCTTGTTTTAGTACCATACTGGTGGGGAGGTCCCATCTGAACAGATTTGTGGGCAAGACTGACTACCTTCGATTTTAATTTTAACGGGCACCAAAGCCTATGAATTTGTAAGCACTTGATTCCATTAGTTAATGTGTCCACTGTTTTAGGATTTAGATCACTGTACTTGCAGAATGCAGTGCAGGCTAAATGATAAGTATATGGACTATGCTTGAAATCCTGAGACTAAGGAGTTGCTTTTGCTTCTCTTTTTCCTTGTTTTACTTAATACTTTTCCTTTCATAACATATAAAATAAAAATAAATGCAACACAAACTCAGTTACAACATTTTCAAGAAACTTTGTGCAAAGTCATAAGCTAAAGACTGCAAACAATAAAACATTCTCTTCAGAATGGATTCATATTGTGACATTAACTAACATAATCTTGTTTATGAGAATTTTTTTGGACTTCTGTGTTTGAGTTGCTCTGAATTCTATAGAGGACTGGAATGTATTATATGGACATTCTCAATATGATACTATAAATGTTAGTTGATACACTATTGTCTTGTTAGTCAACAAACTATTTGCTCTCTTCCAAAGAGTTTAAGAGAACCATAAACAAGGTAAGAAAGACAGCAATAGCTAGGAAATCACAGCACTGAGTAATAGAAAGGTCAAAGCAGGGTTGCATTCAAAAATTAAAAATATAAGAGACATTAATAGTCAGGAAACGTGACTCTTAAGAATGAATATGAGAAGAAAATAAGAACACCTGACACTGCAGTTAAAACAGAAAGCTTGAACGGAAGTCACTTTAGCAGAGTTTTAGAAGTAATTTAGAAGTGATTTTAATGCGGCCATTTACAAAAGCAGAACTTGTTACTAGTGGTGTGAGGAACTCCTAAGTGGAAAAAGGTAAAGTGCCTGTATGATAAGCCTGTAAGATAAGCTTTACTCTTGTTGTATTTGAGTGGGGTGGGAAGTGTTAGAAAAACCTTTCCACTTACAGAATTGTTTATTCTCAACTTACGTTCACTAATTTAAATGTCACAGTTGAAGGTTTATCTCTAGCTATGTGAAAAGTGCAGACACATACCCCAGGTAGGCATTCCACTTAATCTGCAACTTGCTTTTATGTAATGATTAACCTGGGTAAAACTTTAAGTAGTTATTGATCATTCCATTACCTGGGCCAATAGCTGATAGAGCAGAGGTTAAGTTTATGGAAAGGTAGCAAGCTTTCACACAGTTTTATTCTTTGAATTCTGTGCTCTGCATATGTAAGCCCAAATCTACAAAGCGGGCGAGAATGTGTTTAAAGGTGTAAATAGTCTCCCTGAAGTCAGGGACATTATTTGCTTACTTAAAATCAAACATATATTTAAGAGTTGTGATAGATCAAGGTCATATCTGGTGCAGCACGATCAAGTCTCAGTGAAGTAAGTGGCTGAAAAGCAAAACCAGTACAGGCAACATAAAATTAAAAATGATGCTAGAAAATTGTAAAGGCTTTTCTGTATTCTGAAGCTCTAACTGAGATTCACTGACATAGTGTGGGGATTTTTCCTTTGGTGCAATAGCATTAATAGCATTCCAGAGTTCCTAGCCAAAACTGCCAAAGAAAATATCTCCTCTCCAAAAATTAAAAAGTTCCAGTGAAGTCATTTTGTGTTGAAGCTTGTCTTTTCCAATGCCACTGTAAAATACAGAAGACTGTGGCTTTCAGATACCTAGGCAAGTTATATTTTCACAGAAAAATTTTCCCTTTCCCTTCCTATTAAGGAATTGAAATTTGGTACTCATTAGAGGATTCAGTAATGACAGAGCTATTATTAGCTTTCTCAATGAAGTTGAGATGGAGTTTGTCACGATAGGGAAACTTCAGTATCTGACATTAAATGTCTAGACTCAGGAGTCTCCAGCGATTTTCTTCAGATGCAATCTTACTTTACCATAAATAGGCAAAATACTACTGAAAATTCAAGAAACTTATCTATCCTGGAAATGGAATGGAAAAATTCCATTTATTTCCTCTTTTCTTCTGCCTGCTAGTTGAGTTAGTTACATTCTCAGCAGCAGTTACATTCTGCCTTTCAGGCAATAAACTCTCTGGAGAAGCAACTGCGTTGTACTCTGCTTCCTGAGGTCTAGCATGATACAATACCTACCTGATTTAGCTGCCAGCTGCTTCTGAAACTTAAGTTGCTCATAGCAATGCTCAGGTGTAAGCAATTGTTGACTAAGTTAATTTTGATTTTACACAGGGTTGTTGCGTAGACATACATGTGTCCAGTTTGTGACAACTTCTTTTGTCATTCCTTTCATTTAGAGAAAATGAATTCATATGTAAACTGTTAGAGATTTTTAAGAGGATCAAGCTAAGTATATCAAATCTGAGAGTACGAGTACCAGTCAGGTTTATCTCATTAAGCTGTTCCGGGTCACATGATGACCAAGCCAGGTAGGAATGCAGGTGCCACTTGGACAGAACCTGCACTAGTGCTCATTACGGGAAGCATCATCTGAGTAATGGATCTCAAAGAATGTAACTGGAGTCTTGTCTTCCATGCACTAAACACTTTATAGCTTCTGAAAATGTTCTCCTTTCCTGGTATAGGAAACAGATTTGCCCTCTTTTTAGGGTCCTTCATGCTAATGAGGGATTGTGTTTCTTCCAGGGGGATATTTTGAAACTTATCACAGAACCACAGAATGGTTAAGGTTGGAAAGGACCTCTAGAGATCTAGTCCAACCCTCTGTTCAGGCAGGCACACCTAGAGCACGTGGCACAGGGTGGCATCCAGGCGGGTTTGGAAGATCTCCAGAGAAGGAGATTCCACAACCTCTCTGAGCAGCCTGTTCCAGGGCTCTGTCACCCTCACAAGAAAGAAGTTCTTCCTCACATGGAGATTATGCTTCCTATGTTTTAATTTGTACCCATTACCCCTTGTCCTGTCACTGGCCACCACCGAGAAGAGTTTGGCTTCATCTTCTCTACATTCTCCCTTCAGATGTTTGTATATATTGATAAGATCTCCTCTCAATCTTCTCTTCTTCAGGCTAAACAGGCCCAGCTTGTTTAGTCCTTCTTCATACGATAGATGTTCCAGTCCCTTAATCATCTTTGTTGCTCTGTGCTGGACCCTCTCTAGAAGTTCCACATCCATTTTTTTCTTCTAGTTCTCACATGATTGTACAAACCTTTATCAGTAGAGTGTATTCCATACTTCATCTAGGCTACTCATACAAATGAAATTAGGGAAAACTGCTTAACTTTTTGCAAAATTTGGAGACTGACTGTGTCTTCATGTCTTCTGGCTGTCAGACCTCAAAAGCTCATGCTTCTTTTTTGTATGAATCATTTCCAGAGATTTGTTTTACCTGGGATGTCACTAGACCCAAAAGCACTAAAACCTGTGGTTATGTCACAGGTTTACAACAAAAGATGTGTATGGTTCTCTGCACTGTGCTAAAGCTTGTGGTAACATTTTCATGTTTGTGGTTTTGACCAAGAATTAACCCTATAGGCATGTGATTAATATTGCTAACTGTATGCTGCTAAATTGGTAGATATTTATGATCAGATTTCATTAGAATACTGATTTGCCACAGCCTGTCCTAACTGAAACTATAATAATTGCCATGAACAGTCAGGAATTCTGGATGCCTACACAAATTACCTTGGAATTAATAGTGAGATTTGCATTTCTCTATCTGTCTGGTCACACCTGTAAGAGAAGCAATTTATTTTTAAAGCCATTAATAGAATATTAAAATCAAGAGAGAACAATGGTACGGCCCTTGGCTGTTGTGCACTAACTGCCTATTTTGGAAAGCAAGCACAAGACTGTTTATTTAACTTGGAGCAAAGTCTATGAAGGCATGATGTTTTGGTTTAAGGGAAACAGAACAAATGATATATCTGAATCAACTGAGTACATCTGAAAAGTTAATGACATGTGAAGATACCAAAATTATTGATCATTTGCCTACTAGATGTAAAAAAGCCAGACTGAACATCTTGGTCTTTCCGTGCTCCTGTCAAAGTAAAGCCAAACTGCTTCTTGTACATGGTTAATCTCTGAAAGGTAGAGAAAATATGTAAAGTTCCCCTATTAAAATATGCCAACCCTTGTTTAAGTTAGAATTTTTTAGTCATGAAATTCTCTAAGTGGATTTTGTCTACACTGCTAAAGTTTTAGTGAACTTTCTTAATCAGTGATCAAAACATTAAGCACACTCATCGCTCTATAGCAAGTCAATCTTCTCAATAAGAATGGTTTTGCTAGTCATACTTAAGTTATATATTGAATACTGGCATCAGCTAACAAAGAACAATTTTCTGATTCTGGTTTTTCTTTGGATGACGAGGGAGAGATAAAATCACTACTATCTTATGTTCAGATTTCAGTGAAGTTTCTACATAACAATCCTCGTAATTAATTAAAAAATAAATAAAATAAAATAAAATAAAATGAAATGAAATGAAATGAAATAAAATAAAATAAAATAAAATAAAATAAAATAAAATAAAATAAAATAAAATAAAATAAAATCAATAGACTATCCTTCAGGCACTTGCATTTTCAGTTCTCACTACAGTATTACCATCTACAAATACAACTATTTTCTATCATCAGAGTGTGCAGGAAGCTTATTATGTCTGGAGAGAAAGAATGCAAAAGCTATTCAGTGTCTATGTTATTCTTCTGCACAACAGCTATCAAATCACCCAGTCAGGGTGTGGAACTTGATGAAATGCGCTCTTGTCAAACTTGCAGATACCACTCAAGTGGGGAGAGCTGTCAATACACTCAGGGGCAGAGTTGCCATTGCAGGGCACCAAGACAAGAAGGAGGAACAGGCCAAGAGAAGCCTTATGAAATTCAGCAAGGATAACTGCAGATGCTTGTACCTAGGAAGGAAGAGATGCTTGCAATAGTAGAGGTGGGGATGGCAGAATATCTCTGCAGAAAAGCCCCGGACAGCAGGTCCTGTCAGACTTGAGCTGAACTTGGCCCAGCAGACTGCCCTGACAGCAAAAGTGGCCAGCAATACCCTGGGGCTTTGGTCTGTCAATTAGAAAAGTGGTTATCTCTCTCTATTCAGCACTTGCTGGACCTTATCTTGAGTACTGTATCCAGTTTGGACCAATACCCCAACAGAGGAGAAACATCAATTAACTGGGGAAAGCTTAGCAGGTGAGCTACCACAGCAGTCAGAGTCTGGAGCACTCGCTGTGAGGAGAGGTTGAGGAAGCTGGGTTTATCCACTCTGGAGGAGGACTGGACTTAGGAGGACTGAACTGCAGCCCCCAGAACCAATAGGTAAGTCATTCATAAGACAAACCCAAGCCATCACTGTGCATGGCGAGAGGACAAGAGAAAGAGGAAATAAATTGAAACAAGAGGTACAACCAGATATAAGGAGAAACTTTTTCATGATGAGGACAGTCAAACAGGTTGCCCAACAAGGTTGTACAGTCTCCACGCTCAAAGGTTTTGAAGTCTGGATAAAGCCCTGAGCAATCTAGTTGGCCTTGCAGCTCATCCTCCTTTGAACAGTTTGCAATAGAAACCTCCTGACGTCTCTTCCAATCTGAATTATCCTGTGATGCTGGAAGTAGCTTAAAACAATAGGGCTAGCATGGCTGATAACAGTTATCTTCAAAGGAAGATTACATAGATTGCTTTAGATCTCTGTCATCCAAATCTGGCAGAAGACCAGAGTTGATTATCATTTTTTTTTCCTACTCTGTTGTTTGAGTTTCATTTCTATCAAAACCAGAAGTTTGACAAGATAAAAAGAAATGCTGTGTCTCTGAGTTCTGACTCTAATATAACAAAGAGGGATATTCATAGCAAGCCCCCAAAGCCAAAATCTGGAAAGTACTCCCAAATCTAAAATATTATAGACTGACATAGGAAGCAGAAAGGTGTGGCAAGCAATCTTACAATTGTGGCTGACAATCTTAGTGTAGTTCAGCATAGCAGCTAATCAAACATAATTTTTAATGATGGTACAGAAATGTGCTGAACATACTTGGGGAGATCTGCCCTGTTGCCTTTGCAGGTTGCACAGCTTTCCATAACACAAACACATTTATTGAATTTTCAGCCATAGCTAAACTGCCAGACTTCCCACATATTGTGTGAACCTTTGCTACTTGGTGCTTAGATGTACCATTGCTGAATTTGAGTGATTCATCAGCATTATTTTAGTTGTGAAGAAGAAATTTTCACAAGTCTATCTGGGGTTCAGAGAGTGATGGCTGGTATAGAGTGCTTTGTTAAGAATATGCATTAAAGTATAAGCATTTTTCTTATAACACTAAGTTTTTCTGTTTTATTTTTTTCAGGTAAAGCTAATCTGGTAACCTATGCTATGCCATTTTGGGGCAACATCAGCATTCAAACTCAAAGCAAGAACCTTTATTAGGTAAGTCTGAATACATGGGGAATTCAGTATCTATCAGTTCTGAACAGTGAATCAATTGGTTTTCAAATTTGGTAGAACAGGTTCATAATACAGGAAGATGTTAGTTTTTTTATCAAACTTGGCTGAGTAGTCACCCGAAACATAAAATAAATGTCTGGAAAACTGAAAGGGAAGGATACTAGTGTTTGCAAATTCATCAGCAGTTAATTACAAAGAGAAATGTAATTGACTCTATGTAATGTAGGTAGAGCAGGTAATCAGGCAGGTGTCTCCTAGAATGCTGTCATCACTGTCTTGTAGATCATACATATATTAAATGATGCTTGTAAGTAAGTGAAGCAATATGTAATAAATTAGCAGGAACAAGGTAGTGACTGACCCAACAATATTGGTGTGGCATGAAGGCAAGCCAGAATGCCATTTAGAGACAGCACGCCAGCAGTCATTTGCAGGTTTTATTAGACAGCTTTCCAGAAGATTCTCTTGAGTTCAAATAAAATTTTTGAGTCTGGTAGAGATATGTCTGGGTAAAATATTATCTATATTATGCAAGTGATCTGAATATTTGATTAAAATGGTCCCTTCTGGACTGTCATTATTAGGGTAATAACTTGCTTGATGTGCATATCATAGTACAAAGACAGACTACATGTGAGGATGCAGATAGTTGATGATCATAATAGTGTGTTACCTTCACAGATTGCTGGGTCTGGAGATCACTGTGTTTTTGCATAATAAATAATGAGAATTTGAGCTGTGAGGCAAATGTTTCTAATGCATTCAGACTCTTACTATTTGATCTGAAGATGCAGTGGGCACCCACAATTTCTAATGAAGTCAGTAGGAGGGGCAGATTCTTATCACATGAAAATCAGGTCAAGAAAACTTAGTAGGCAGCTATTTCCAGAGGTAAAATTGAATGTCAATCCCGTAATTAAATTAAGAATCCCATCCAGAGTAGGTATGCTTTATGGTATATATAAAATTTAATGGAACGTTAAGCAATAGGCCTATATTATTTAACGATGCTGAGTATCTTACGTGGAGAAAATGTGCTTTTGGAGGCACTCAGAGGCACACAAATTACTAATACACTATAGACAGTATGCAGACCTTTAACTATTAATATGTCCTGATTTATTCCTGTAATGTCCTCATGCAGTGGGTTAAAAAGACAAGCTTGTATTTTATTTCAGGTTGTCCACATGTAGGGTGATCAGAAATGCTTTTTCTTATGCTCAAATAGGGCTACTGTTTGTCTGTTATATATTAATTACCGAACTAAACTATACCATGAGAGGCGAGAGCAGTATACGTATATCAAATATTCCTCCCTCAGCTCTGGATTTTGAAAACATACGATGTCCAGGGAAATATTTAAGTGGATGGTTGAAGTTAAGTGTATATTTAACTTTGTCTAAATTGGGGAACTGCTACTTTAATGTTTTAGATGGATGTGTTAGAATAATTCTATCATCTCTATTTTATTCTAGTATTTGAGGCGGGCACTTTTGAAACATGATTCTCATTTTTTACAGTTTAAGCAGAGTGTTAAAAACTGTTGTTTCCCTCAGAACTAAGCTGAAGTAAATATGGCTAGATGAGCAATGAACTCATTTATTTATGGCATTTTACAGTGTTTTCATTGCACTGAAACTTAAATAATCCCTAATGGGTTTTACTGTCTGTGTGTAATTTCAATTATTTATAGCAGTTAGTAATTAGACCTTCTTCAGATCATGATGTTCTTCAAATTGACCTGTGGATTGAAGTTTTCCCAGTTGTAGCACAGGATAACATTTGTCTGATGTTTTCCAGGCAGTTAGTTTGTCCACAAGGTCCTGATGGAGCAAAACATTTAAGCATTTGCTTAAAGTTAATTCAGATATTGTCCATTTAAGGGGCTTATCCAGAAGATATCAGCTAAAGCAAAATGATTCAAGATAAGCATTTTCATGAGTGCTGAGCTGAATCTGAGCTCTGAAGACTGGGAACTGTGTTTCTCAATACCCCATGCACACATGCCTTAATGACTTTTTACAATATATACTTAGTAAATATGATGGGCTGAAGAATAAGTAAATGATATTCTATATTGCCATGCTAGAACTGAAACAACAAGACATTAAGACACAGAAAGAGATTATTTCTCTGGAAGAGTGTTGAAGTTCCCATTTTGAAAAGGCACTAAGTTTCCTGTAACAAAGTAGTTAATTCTCCAGGTAAAGGGAGGACAAGTTTTATTACTGAAGGAATTTATATTCAGTAGAAAATTACAGTCTTATATACAGCTGTGAAGAACCTGGGGCATCAACACTTTGGGAAGTGAAAGTTCTGAAGGCCAGAATTCAAGAATAGTGATTAAAATATGTTTTCACATGTAACTAATAGCTGAAATGCAAAGCAAGGGGCAATCTTATCCTTTAGACTTGCTTCTTTTTCTACAGCAGATTCCCAATCAGTATTACTCTGAGGATGTCAGATGAGTTTGTTATTCTTTTTTTATAACATGAGGAGGAAAAGTGAATCCTGCAGCGTAACACATAAACCTGGAACCTTAAAGTTTCTTTCCTAGTTTTGAATGTGTAAGTGTGTCATACTTTTTTACTCCTTAGGGTATAGTCCTGTGAGCATAACACAGATGTTCCTCTAGGATTCTAGCACAGAGATATCAGAGCAGTGTCCTGGGGAATTTTTCTAGCACAGGCACTATGACAGAGTTCATAAACGCGACATACTTCCAAATGAGATTAAATGGGTATCCCATCATTTCACAGATTGCTAATATCATGCTACAGTGTCAGTCAGAAAGGCAAGAGAAACAGTTATTGATTTTTTCTGCAGGACCGTAATTACTGCTAGTCTGCTTTTTGTATCCTGCAGGATGCTCCAGTAATGATTTTGCTTCATACAGCCCACTCATTTCTGATGACTTCTTCATTTGAGATTTGAATGTTTTTATCTATATTCTTACTTTTTTTGCATATTATTAACAATTATAGCATAAAACATATTATATATATATATATAAAGTTTAAATGGTATTTGCTAAATAAACCTGGAGATATGGGCCACATTAACCCATTATTTTTCTACTGATTTTTCTATCTTGCTTCGTGCAAGCAATCATGTTGTAGTCCTTAATCTTCTCACCAAAGAAGTCATTGTGCCCCTTCACAAACAGATTACAGCCTTATATGTATTTTATACTATTTGTCTGGAAGCAATTTTGCGTGGAGTACTAAACTCTGGCAACACAGTAGTATGTGAAGCACTGTATCAGTCTGTGAACTGCATCTCCCTTTAACATATACCTCACTGAATCCTGTCACATTTAGCATCTCAAGGATGTACTGTCACCTTTGCTCAATGAAAGTAAAGTCCTGTTTACATTAGTAAAATAAAATGTTACTACATAGGAGTGAAGCTGAATATACCAGTGAGAACCCTTTATGTCTGATGATCATCATTTATTTCTCCATTAAGTATTTTAGAAAGAAATGCAAAGCCTGTTTCTATTTTGTTTTGTTTTCTAGGATCTAGTGCCTTTGGGTTCCATACCAAACAATGACTGTAGCATAAACATTACAAAATGCTGATTGATAAATGCTCTCACTGTAGCCAGGCAAATCTTTGCAGTGAGTGTATCTGTAATAAGAAAAGGTGTGACTGTTCTTATGACAACAATACAATGAGTAGATTTGTCTCAGCTTGACTGTTTAGCCGGAAAATTAGGGTTAAGAAAATTAGGGATAACAAGTACTTGTTCACCTTGACTATGCAAAACAAAATAAAACTAGTTTGTTGTTTCTATACCAAAAATAGAATTTCTTTTCACTCTCGTCCCAATTTATGCACCAAGAGGGTGAAATCAGGTAAAGAATATTCAAGTCCTTGATTTCAACCAACAGTAAACAGGGTATAAGTTTATATGGGGTCAAGATCTGCTCCAAAGGTTACTTCACAGCATTCTGGTTAGCCCTCTGGACCGGTTTATCTTTAAGAAAGGCTTCTATCTCCCCACAGGATCATGGGTGACCTGCTAGTTAACTTAGGCCTCTAAATTAAAGGCATGAAGTTATACAACAAAAATATTCCCCCAAGCTACTTCATCCCCTTATATGTCCCACTGATTCTGGTCTGAACTTAGAGAGGCAGAACAGAAAAATCTGATGTAGTGTTCACCTACATTATCTTTTGTTAATCACACTTCTTTTCTAGTCTTGTCTAGTTTATTCTTTCTAATCATATTTGTTATATACAGTATGCATATCGATGTGCTTTATATAGATATTACATGTCTATAATAACTGCACATTATATGTATATAATGAAATATATACTGCATGCATAAATACAAATACATATTGCATTTGAAATTTCAGTCTTTGTGCAGACATCTGTAGAAATAAATCTCAGTTTTCTGTTTTCACCCCTCATCCTATTGAGAAAAGATGCTATAGCAGAATGGTTAGGTAGAAAAGCATTAGGACTTCAAAATGAAAAGCATCTCACTCCTCTTGTTATCACTGCTTTTAAGTAATACACCTACAGATAAGTTACACCTATGATAAAGACTTCCTAGATATTCCCTTAAAGGAGATTACCTTTGGCGAGGCTAAGGGAGAAGAGCAGGAAGTGGAGTAAGGGAGGGGAGGGGATCATATCATATTTATGTGATGCAGAATTTGCTTTAACTGTGTGTGCTGGGAAGAGATGAGAAAGGAGAAGGCAGCATCCAACTGAGAAATGAACCTAAGAACTGGCAAAGTAAAATGAATTTTTGATAATAAAAAAAGAACAGAGGGAGGAAGTGAATGAAGCATCAGTGAAAATATTGCTAAGGCAAATGGATGCGCCATTAGCGACGGCTCTTACAGAGGTAATCTCTCAAGATGACATTCTCCAGAGAAAGCTTTCCTCCAGTAATAATAGCCAGGCAGTTCTTAACGGAATTGTTTGGATAAAAGCACTCCTCTTTGTCAAGGCCTTAGATATTCCTGAGCTTCCTTTGTGCGGTAAAGCAGCTTCCTTTGTGTGCTGGAAAGGTCGCATAATGCTCAGGCCTCTCCAATTCCAAGACATATGAGCATTGAAGAGGTTTGTGGGTTTAGCGACTAAGATGTGCGAAGGGGAAGTATATAGGGGTGCAACAAGGACATAGTCAAACATTCAAGCAGTGCAAGTGCAGTTCCACTGTCAGAAAAAGAAATGGGCTAGGCCAAGAAAATATGGAAGGGTGGAGCCAAACTACTTGTTGTCTGGACAGACAACTGTTTAATTCCTGAAGGGAAAGCTAACGTCCAAGAAAACTGTTTCTCAGGACACAGCACAGAGGCTTTGCCTGATGTTTCTCCAGAAGGAATTAGCCTGACTGCTACCTGTGAGCCTGTACTACTGAAATAATCTTGTGTGTATGCTCCCCTGGAGATTGAGTCCTGGCAACACAACAGGTGATTAAATAGCAATGGCTAATTCACGCATCAGGAAATCCATTCCCTGGCATCTTTCGGCCATCTTCAGGATGGTCAGTAAATTAATCCAGACTGTTTCCAAACTCTAGACTACTAAGTTGTGTCCAATTAAAAAACTGATTCTAATATGCTATGAAAGAATAAAAACAAAATAAATCAAAAGTTGATATTATAAATGTAGAATATATTGCACAAGCACGGCTTTTAAGACATTTCTGTTCTATTTGTTACACATGGCACAGGCGGGAAAAAGATGTCATGAATACTGATTCACCCTGGAGTTTTAAATACAGGGAATTAAATAGAAGGGTATAAATGATTTTAAACAGTATTAAAACTCAAAATCTCATAAATGCCAAAGAATGGATACTGTCTGTAACTCACTTCTAGGAGTACTTTTCATCCTTAGAAAAAAAAAACCACAGAATTTCTTAATTATGTAATGAAGAAACATATTGAAGAAGCAAATGATGTTTTGTTTTATGATTATGTTTTATGAACTTGTTGTTTCATTTATGGCATGCTTCAAAAATGTTTCTGTTTCTAATATTTTATCATGTGAAAGGAGAAAAAAGCAACATGTCTAGGTTTTAAAAATGGCATCCAGTGTTCCCAGACTTCCACTTATATTTTATTAGATCAGTCTCAAAGCCAAGCCTCTAAACTCACCGCATTCTACTTCAAGCAATTGTGGATTTTGTGCAAATAATGTGACCTCTTTCAGCTCCAGACTCACAAATTGTGATCTAACGGCAATAATGATCTCTGAAAGGTAGAAAGTTGTTGATGTTGCCTTCTTGAAAATTTCATATGCCCTCCAGCTTCGCCTTGAGGTAAGCCCCTTGGGTGAGTTAAAATCACTAACGATCACTCCCTGTTCTTCCTACCTACCTGGTCAAAGCAATGTTTCATTGCTACTCTTATCAATTTGTACATTTGACTGACAGGCCATAGATCTATATTTTTAAAGAGATTCCAAATTTATTCTGCGTTAAGAGGTGAACTCTGAACTCTCATTATGAACTTTGATCCTGAAAATACTCACACATATGAATAAAGTCTTCACACATGAGCAGGCCCATCGAATTCAAAAGAGAGCATATGCATAAATTGGGCTGATCACATGCAGAACTGGGTTACTAGGGGCTCATGCATCTAAGAGTAGCTATCCCTATTCCTTGCTAGCCCTTCTACATGCAAAAATAAAGATTCTTGTTCTTTATTCCTTCTTGCTTATTCCTAATAAGGATATTAAGACGGCAACTCAAAAAGTTGCTTAATTAAGTATATGCCAAATTGAAGCAGATATTTATTCTTCACTGCAGATCTCCTGGAATCATCTGGAAATATTTATCTGGAATATTAGAGGTACACTGAATCATGCCCACCATAGCCTGAACAGACATGAGCTCACTTCTTGGGGGCTCCATGCAAACTAAGTAACTGCTGATAGTGCAATGCCACACATGCTAATGAACCCTTCTGAGAGGCAGAGGGCAGGACTGGTGCTATGTGAAAGCAATCACACAGCTTTTGAATCACGGCCAGCTTGAATCCAGCTGCCTTAGAGACCAAGAACTCACATCTTTCCACAAAACAGAGATGGCTGTAGCCCTGAAGATGCTATGGGCCATCTCTAAGCATACTGCCAACTCTGTGCACCAGTGGCACATGCAACAGATCCTCATGACTGACTTTCTCCTTCCTGACCTGCTGTTCCTCCTCCCCACCCATTCCCAGTTCACAGTTACTCTACATAGGAATGCAGAAGCAAAGATTCAAGCGATATACCCATGAAGGGAATTCCCCTTAACCAGGAAGCATTCCTTTGCTCTCTACCTTTCTGTGACAGGTAATCTAGAAGTCAACACTGGCAGGGATAAGCTTAATTTGACTCATACTTAAGAGACTGCTCAACTTAGCCCTTTTATGGAAAAAAAGGTGAACTGATCATTTTATTTTTCTGCTTAATTAAAAAGGAAATTATTGCTGTCATAAATAAAAACTCAATCTAATAAAAATATTGCATGATGTTCCTGCCCCCATGGAACCACACTAGTTCCAGTTAACATTATATAACTAAATAGTAAAAATCTGATTTAGTCACAAAAATATTCTTTGCAATCACAGGATACAAATAGGTTCTTCAAGACCAGCTCATTTCATCATAGAATATGTCTGTCATATATGTGATAATAAGGTACATTTTAAAGACCTGAATTAAGGCAGATAAATCCTTTACAAAGATTACAGTTTAACAACACAGATGTTTAAGCTTAGAAAGAATAGTTATTGTCACCAAGTCTAAATTATTTCAAAATAGAGAGGCCACCGGCTGAGGAATATCATACTGAACCCAATATATGGAGGTTTCCTTTTTGTCATGCACACATCCTTTTTTATTATTTTTATTATTTTTTATTTTATTACTTTTTATTACACATATACTTTTTTTTAGTATTACTTTATAAGCTAATATCAGTAAGCCCAAAGGGGACTGATTGTCTTTAATCCTGAATAAAGGAATGGAAAGAGGCAGGATTTTAAACAAATCTTGCATTTCACAGGCTGTCCGTCTCACTCCGAGTTCCACACTCATAAGGCCCCAAAAAATTCAGCACTGAAAGGCAAATTATCTTCCACATGGTCTTGAATCTGGGATTCAGCCCTCTAAATTCACAATATAACCTTATCTAGAGTGGCTAAGTATGTCTGTATTCCTGTAAACCATTTTAGAGGGTTTACAGAGAGGTTACTCTTTTCCTAAAAATGAAGCATTTGGCATCTGCTGTCACTGTTGATGTCCTCCTCAAAAAAATGCCAAAATGCCATTACCCATCAGTATTATTCTTTTTTTTTTTCCTCTCTCTTATTTTTATATATTTCTTCGTAAGCACTTCCAGATGGTCAGCTCAAAAATATAGCTTGGATCTGTAGACAGGGGTGTGCACAGAGATCATGCAAAATTATTCTCTGAGCTTTGGAAATCCATCTCTGGGAAAAATGTCAGTGTCCACCTTTGCCCATATTTGTTCAGTCATAAACAGATTTTGACAAAATGTGTGTTTGTTGCTGTTATTCCTTATGTAACTATTTTGTACCAGCATGTTTCTCCATCTAACTCTGCTGTGACCATCTTTCTATCAAGTTCAGCTGATGAACAGAATCCTGTTTTGGGCTTTGCTACATTTTAAATACTCTCTCAGTGTATTGCACATCCACATTATTGTTTTACAGATGTGCCTTCAGGACTTACTTTTTCTCTGCTGCTTGTAAGCAGAAATTTGACCCTTACTTGAGAGTCCTCATCAGGCCCACTTAACTGTAATGTCCAATAAGGATTGTTTAACTGTAAATCCCCTAAGGTGAATGTCTTGCCAACTACAAATTACTGTCCTAGAACAGTTATTGTCAAGTAGGATGACAACAGAAATTAATCTTATTATTTTCTCTATTTTAAAATAATGTTCATGTGACAAATTATTATTACAAAATACGGTTTTCTAATAAGCATACTTTTTATTTTTAACTACTAACATCACAGCCATAAGATTATGAGTCTTTGTTCTGTTTTTAATAATTTCATGCTCAGATGAAATCTATTATCCTGTAAAAATATCTATCTTCTTTTAGCTACTGCAGACTTGGTCCTTGACAAGATGAGGAATTTCAACAGCAATCTTGACCGCCTTGTGAAACAATGTTTTTCAGTGTGACGCAAATCTCAGCCTCTTCATCAGCACTTGTAAAACAGTTGACTCATATACCTACCTCTTCCCATACTCATGCCTCATAAAATCACAAGATTCATTCTCCCATTAAAGGTCAAGGTAAAACAAAACAAACAAACAAACAAAAACAAAACAAAACAAAACAAAACAAAACAAAACAAAAGAACAGTGTTTCAACATGAAGACAGTATCCAAATAGTGGTTTGCATCCTGGAGCTTTTCTGGTTTCTCTGAATTGCTGGTGTACTCCATTTTTCTTCAGTTTACCGTTTACTGTTCAGTTTATTTGAAGTGTTTTTTAAAATTGGTTATTTGTGTCTTGGAAGTACTGCTAACATTTGATCTAATTTCAAGAATTCTACCATAAAGAACAAATCTTTTTTCTTGAAAATATTTTTGCCACCAAAACTTGAGGCCTTGCAAGTATATCATGATCTGGGAAGAAGGAAGGGAGGGAGGAAGGAAGGAAGGGAGGGAGGAAGGAAGGAAGG
>VZSV01000031.1:5196502-5257796 GCA_013398735.1 Nothocercus julius
AAAAAAAAAAAAAAAAGAATATTTGAAACAAGAAGAAGCAGCCTAAACTTGTGCTTTATTTACCTTTTTTTTTTTTTTTCTGCAACATTTTCCTCTGCCCTCTCATGTGATCACAAATGCGATTACAATTACTAATGTGATTACAATTACTGAAAAGACTGTGACACCTGAGATGTAACACAATGCCTGCCATACCCAGTCAGAAGAGTGATGATTCAGAAAGCTTTCATTGCAGGATGAAAAGATGTAAGAAAGGTAGCTAAACGAAAGCTGAGGCTTATCTGTATAGTAAAGCTTGCAGAACTATGTGGGATATTCTGACAGGATACAGAATCTGTTAAAAATAAAAAAATCAAAAAAAAAGGATGAATAAATAACAGCAGATTCTTTCTTACCTTAAAGCCTGTAAGAAATAATGAAAGATAAAGCTTCTATTTTCCAATAGATTTTTTAAACTAAAGAGCCAGTGAAAACACTCACTGGGTGGCTGGAGCGAGTTTGATGTAAGCAAATTATACTACTCCTTTTAAAATGAATTCCAGAAAGAGAAAATAATTTTCAAGGTACCTATTCCACATTCGCTTATATACTCATGTTTGTGAAAAATACGGGGAAGAAATGGTTGGACTCAGCTGGACTCAATGATCTTGAAGGTCTTTTCCAACCATAACGATTCTGTGAAACAAAAAGGAGCATGAGGTCTTCAAACTGTTATAAAGCAAGCTGCTAACAATTACTGAAATGTGACTCAAGCTGTCATATTCTACAGAAATTCTTTGGAAGTTATTACACTCCCATCTATAAATCAAACAAAAGCTTATGGATATTTCTTTGTTTCCTTTTGAATGGACATTTTTCCAAATTTTGACAAATTTCAGAGAATTTCCAGAATAATTTGAGTTGGAGGGATCCTTCAGAGGTCACCAAGTCCAACCAGCATAAGCAAACCAGAACTTTTTGTTGAACAGTCTGATTTTGAAATCTGAAGAGATTTAAGTTCTGTTTAAATACTGAACACATGTTCACAACGAAAGCAGCCTGCCTCTGTGCCAATGCCAGAAATATACCACCTGTGTACTTAAAGGAGAGAGAGATCTTTAAATAATGAAGAAGTATTTTCTGAACTTATCATCGATAGACACAGGTCCTAATTGACCCTATAGCCCATTCACCACCTCCCTTAGGTGGGAGGGTCCCTGTAGCAGTCAAAAAGAAGAAAGTTTGAGTAAAATGGCTTAAGGATAGATGTTAAACAGGTGGGCAGTCTTTGAATGTCATTACCTCCAAGAGCAAAAATCGTTATGCATAAGGAAGTGTAATTACATTAATACCTGCAAAAAATTACATGGATGTGGGTGCCAAGAATGAGGCTTAACTTGAAGATTAATATAGCAAAATTTAACTAGTTATGCATAGGTGCCTCCAGGTTTTCTAGGTGCCTGAGCTCCCATCATATGGACATCTAGGGTTTGACACAGTCCCACAAGAATGTACGAGATCTACCTGAGGTGTCCTAGTGTGCCCTATCTACTTTCCTCTCCTGGAGCAGGAGGGGATGAACTTCCTGAAAGGCCTATCATTGCTGAATATCACAGATAACTTCATGTGCCTCATATATACTTAGTTTACTGTTTTGTAAACTAAATAATTCCCTCACTTTTCACTGTTTTTAAAGAAAGTTCAGACACTTTTCACAAAGGTGGACATCTACACACAGACACATTTTGGTGTCATCCTCTGGGCTATCCCAGGTATCATGAGTGAGGAACTGTCTTTGCTAACTGCTCTTGATTTGTTCACTACTCAGTCATGATTCTGAATGGGGATTTAACTTGTTCTTTTATTCAAAGCAGAAAAAGGGGGGCAGCAGTATGAGAATAATCATACTTTGTTTCTCTTCCTTTTTCTTTCTTTTTATTTTGAGGCCAGGGATTTGTTTATTCTACAGAAAGAAGTTGTGTTATGTTAATACAGCTATGCAACCGTAAAACTGGCAAAAAGAGAACCAAGTCCTGTAAATCAAGTTAAGTAGATTATTTATTAATCTTACTGGAGGAACATTTCCTCCAGTATTTCCTCCATTTCCTCCAGACAAAGATTCCTTTGCCTAGAAACACTTAAGAAAATGGGAATATCTATGAGAAAGAAACAGAAAATTAATCTAAAAGTGATGTTTGAACAACAAAAGTCTAAGTGTGAAGTCTGAAGTTACGGTGTGTTTACCCAGATTTTATTTGACCATTTCTATGCAAGTAATAATAGCAAAATGCCAAAGATAGAAAACTGATGTGGCAGTATGCCTGGATGGCTCAGAGGGAAAACAGGCACTAACCACAGGAATGGTTACTGGCAATAATGATGAATTCTTAGATAGTGTAAAGTAACTTCACTAAAATATATAACAGTTAAAAACTTAAACTTATTAGCCATTGTGTGAAAAAAAAAAAATCCTTTTTTTCATATTGATTTTTGTGTGGAAACATTTTAAACATCATGCCAAACTGGACATCCATATGGCCCAGAAGATTATCACTCTCAACATCAATCACACCATAAGAGTGAGCAATTATATGACTATAATTAGTCAGTGTTGTCTTCCTGATTATTGATATGCCACCATGATGATGTACGTTTCCCATGCATTTTACTAAGTCCTTACTGTAATAACATTGTGAGTCTCTTTCTGGATAGAAGAGGAGAGAACACTAGGAAAATTTCTCTTGCTCGGGAATAGTAAAAAGCAAAAGATGGAAATGAATCTCCCCTCTGAGCACATTGTCTCCTTATGGATAACAGAAGATATGAAGATAAAGAGCAAAAATTTCTCCACACATCATGCAACTTAACTCTCTGATTTCAACTGTCAGCATGGTATATTCCAAGGATCCACAGGCAAATAATGTCATCTACAATCAGGTTCATAGATATTTATATATGGCTCATGGAAATACACTTGATACTCTTTGTGATGGGTATTAAATAGAATTTTTGAGATCCTTCCCCTCCTTCTATCCCATCCAGTACACTTTGTCTCTGGCCTACTTTGCCTACTTTGCCATGAATATTATATGTTAACTGTCATTATGAAGCACACTCCAGTGTAAGTGAAATTGTTTAGTTTTATTCATTTCTTTGGCTTTTAAAAGCTTGAAAATGGTGAGTCTATATTAGCTTTGATGCATATAAATTACAGTTATTTCTGGGATATTTTTTAACCTGTATTAAATATTGCAAACATTCAAAGCCAAGTTGTTGTTATCTCCCTCCACTACTAATTATTCCAGGAAACCCTAAATTGATTTTTACAACTTTCATTAGCTGGTATGAAAAGTAAATATTATAAATGAATTTGCTAAATTTTACTGTGTTAACTCTTGTAAATCTAACCATATTTATATTTTTTACAATCTGATGGAATGGATTTTTTTTTTTTTTTTTTAATCCAAAATATCTCTCTGGATCCAAGGCAGAATTGAAAACATTCCCCTTGACTTTGAATAAAAATCAAATTATACATACTGCATTTGCTTATACTAGAGAGAGCAGTTCTTCTACACAATTCCAAGGACACAGCACTTCATCTGGCAACACTCCTTCTTCTTTTAACCTTTTAACATGTCATAGAAAACTTTAAAACAAATCAGGCCTAACTGTAATCACTTAAATCATAGGGAGAAGTTTTCATTTCAGATAAAAGGATATCAATGGTTTTCCTCATTATTTAAAAAATAAATAAAAAATAAAACCCTAGTATCGACATGAAGACCACTAACTTATAAAATCTCTGATTTTTAATCTTATGGAAAGTTATTACTGGCTTCCCTCTCTTTCTTAACGTAACTGCCTAAGACCTGTTTTTGAAGCAGTATTTAATATACAAATATTATCACAACAGAAAAAAAAGGAGATAAATATAATGTTCTATAAATTATTATATATATAATATATGTATATATTACAGAACAATATTATAATATATAGACAGGCCCTTATGTATATTCATATGCAAAACAAAGGCTTGGAGATTCACTATCAGGAAGTGTGTGTGTCCAGAAGGATTGCATCTGGGACAGCCTCACAGTTTCTAGCTGCCTGTACTTCTTAAGCTTCCTGGACTGGATATTTCAACCAAGCCACATTTTTAACATTAACCTTTTCTCCATAATTATGCCTTTTCAACCTCTGGTTTCCACAAAATTCTGTAAAGTTTCATTTAATCAATCACTATGTGAAAAAAAAAAGTTTCTTTTTTTTTTTTTTTTTTTTTTTTTTTTTCTTTAATTCCTGGCTATAAGGGATTATAGTCCCCCCTCATGTAACTGATAGAAACAAATCAGAGTAGCAAGTAATTGCAGGAAAAATTGTCAACAAATTAGCAGGACAGCAAGGTCTTGATCAGGCATCTTGGCAGCCTCTCCTTGAAAGAGAGGACTGAGGGTGTTCATCCTCACAAGTACAGGAGGATTTCAGAAGCTCTGTTTAGTTGATTCCATCTACAGACATTTGCCTATACTAGAAAATATCTGATAGTATATCCATACTGATAAACTTGTATCTGCAAACTTTCCAAGCATCACATTTATGGAAAAGTATATTCCATTTATGCCAATTTCCTCTTGGAAATTACCTTATTTATACTAAATTTATACCACTATCATAATTTGTCGTAGTTTGTACCGAAATGAAGTAAATAAAAGGCCCATTTTCCCTGTATAGTTAGGCTACCATTATTCTACCAGCATAGCTATGTTCCTTAGTGCTGTGATTTTCAACATGCCTAATTTGCTTACCTATGCTGGCAGAAATTTAATATATAGCCTAGGTTTTACTTTCACTTCTTTCTTTTTTTCTGTTTCATTTAGCTCAAATATCGTCTTAACTTACTTAAATGAAACTAAAGTAAAACTTATGTCACCTGTTTCCCCCTCCTCCCCCCAAAAAATGTATTCCTAGTGGCGTAATCAAGCTGTTTTGAAAGCAAGTACTAAATTGGACAAGGATATGTCTTTGTAAAGTACACGGTAGAATACCCCCCAAAATAACTACAAGAGGGATAACTTTGGAAAACGTGTCATGGACACAGTATTAGAAGAACCTCTGCAACAGTGCACTTTGAAGAAATGGCGAGACTCAGTTTTGTAAGACGTTTGCTGTCATTATAAGCTAAGCACATGAAAGAAATCTAAAAATTGTGACAGTGCAGTGAGTCGGGTTTGGAGGATGCTGACATTAGACACTAAGGCTGCAGGGCATATATCCAGTGTACTGCTTACAACAAGGATGGGGAACAGGCCAGGCCAGGGGGGAAGGGCTGATGCTTGACAAACACAGAACATTCGTCCTCTTGGAAATATTGCAGTAGTGCCTTTTTGAAATGTTTTTTGCTGATTTTAAAAATATATGCCTTCCCCGCTAACCTTTAGCATACCTACTACTATTCATTTTAAGGGATCCTCTCCTTTCCCATTATTTCTTTCTTCAATGCTGTTGTTGCTGTCATAATTACAGTAATAACTGTCTGTAAGATAGACTATTTCTATAATTTTGCAAAGCATTTAAACAAAACAAGGTTCTGAGACTACTTGGGGTCACTAGTATAACACAAACAAAATATAAAATTCAATACATACCTCACGCTTCCTCATTTTGCTCGATAATTTTATTTTCTAATGAAATTACTGAGCCTCAGTTTATAAGATCCCTAGAATATCTTCCTGGAGGGGAATGATTTTAACAACCTTTTCCTCTCTTTTGAGGTGCACTCAGGGAGAAAACAGAGCATTCAAATTATGACTGTAGATCACAGGAGTATGTGAAGAAATGGTTGAATCTAAGGAATGGCAGAGAAAAACTATACTATCTCACTTAAGGTAGTTTTCAACCGCACACATTACTGCAGTTTTATACATCTTTCTAATAATAGATTTCTTGGAGTCTTGTTCTCCAAGAAAGGTCATTCAGTCCTCTTTCAAGGACTGTTTCTTTTATGTCTGTACAGTGAAAACACAAGGCTTCTCAGGAGCATCAGAGATTTGGAAAGCTTCTGTGAACATTATGGACTATATTTTCATTTAAAATGACCTCTTTAATTAACATAGCTCATTAAAAACAAAGACATAAAGACATCCACTTTAGGCCTTGCAAAATAAAGTGTTTATATGATGATTTCTTTACATTCCAAGTTAGATGAGATCTTTCCATGAGTAAATGACTCACTTCTGCTATAATAGCCACTGAATTGCTTGCCCTTCAACTACCTGGTAGCATACAAGTAGCTATTTTCTTGTGTTAGTCATTTGCAAATCACAGTTTTAGGCCTTTTGTGTTGCACTGAAGTAAGTTTGTTGGGAAATGACCTGTGAATTCTTCTAACATGTCATTGTATAGAAACTGGAGATGAGTTGTCCAGCCTCACTCGCTAGGTATACTTGATATTTCTTGGCTTCAATGACTTAGTGAAAAAAAAGGAAGAGAAAAAAGATATAAATATACAGCATGTAAAATATACTTGTACTGTAATTCAATAGCCTTAAAAAATGCTGATATAACAGCATATATCCAGCATCAAGTACTAACCAGCCCAGCTTCTGCTGGACTCTTTTGACCCAAGATTTATAAACATAATCTGTGTGCATACTTGATAAGGGGACAATTATACCATTTAAACCAACATATAATTATATCAGTATTAAAAGTGCTTTCAACTTATACAGACCACAAACTACGTCTGCAAAAGTCTTACAAACAGAACTGCTATCAGTGCACTGCTGCCAACTCTGTAGTGTTTGCAGAGCACTTGTGCTTTGCTGCTATCTGTCCTTCTCAAAGAGGTGTTGAGGCACACAGTGTGTCCTAGACCAGGATCTCAATGTTAAACAACTATTTTCAAGTATGCTGTAGGCTCCCAGCCTGGTTCTCAGACCTAATGGGAAGTGTAAGGGAGGGGATTTCAGTTCTCACAGTTCCCTTTCTCCTGCCTCCTAAATTTTGAGGTACTCTTTTAATACCTGTAGAACATTTTGTCAATTTTCAGTATCTGCTGTTGTTTTTGCTGTCATAAACATGGACCTGTGAGGTCAGTAAATTTCTTGTTTATGTTTCAGAGTTGGAGTGAAGGGTTCTTTGATATGACTTCTAGGTTTATAATAAAGATGAATCAACTGAAGAAAGAAGCAAAGAAAATAATGTTATGCAGTAGGCGTTCACACTACTTGCACGCAGTCGCCCTGTTATCCTTGAAATGAACAAAAGGATTTGTATGAGGATTTGTATCATGGCATATAACTGAATGAAGTACCTAGTACTGCAGAATATTTTGGTCTTTAAAACTCCTTTGCTATTTACTTGCCTTAAATAAATTTTTTAGTTTGTTTGTTTGTGGCTTTCTTTTCTGTTTTTTTTTTTTTTTTTTTTTTTTTTCTAAAGGGATATAGGTTTGGAAGAGAATTCCCGTGTCCCTGAATCCAGATCTCTGCGTCTGCAGATCATCTCATATGATCCCTGTCAAATATTAAACAGATTCTATCATGAGAAACAATAGAAAAAAAACATAATTTATGTTCCTTTACATATTAGATACCTAGCATATACTTTTTTCCCTTTACTTTTGCCCTTTTTAATTATTATTAATTATATGAAATATTGACTACATTGTTCTGGAGTGCATTTTTTTCACTAAAGCTTCTTTCACTCATGAATTTGAAGAGATCAGGAGTTTTCCTATTTCAAGGTTAGTTACATCAAACTAAACACCTGTGAATCTCTGCATCTTACTTTGGGGTAGACACCGAGCCCTTTAACAACCCTCTAATATAAATTTGTCTTTCCTGAATATGTGTAACAATAGAGGCACACAGCTCACCTGTGTCTTATATAATAGGATTTCTTATCTCAAATATAAATATTTTGGCTGTAGTTTTTTCAAACAATTGCGTTTGCTTTTTAGTCCCAATTCTGAATAGACTGAGAGTTAGTTTCTACTTTCATTATGCAATTTCTGTATAGACCGTCACTTTATTAAGATTCCTGTAACCTTTGAACTCTGTATCCTTTTTCTTTTTTTTTTTTTTTAGCATGTTGTGGACCTCCCGGTGGCTACTATTTTACGCTCTCTCTACAATATCGTTTTACTATCTGACTACCATTTTATTCAAGACTTGTATCGCTTTTTTCCATCTATAAATATTTATGACTAGTTTTGTAGTTTGTGTGCCAATTATTTGCCCCATTATTTACTTTGTTTTGCTAGACCTAGTAAACGCATTGTGACTTTAAAACATTCGTTTATCAGATAGCAACACAATGAGCAAAAGCATTGAAACTAATGTATTTTGACATCCACACAAAAATATTGCTACTGAACCTCAATTATGCTCATTACAAAAGCATAGCAACAACTTCTAGAGCTGATTATAATGTCATTATATTTGTAGCCACAGCATTTGTGTTTCTCTGCAGCTAAGCTTAGTGGGGTAGGAACAGGTATACAGGTGATTCTGGCTTCTTTTTTGGAGATGGAAGGTGCTGTATTATTGCATGTAGTTAGGTACACTGATTTGCTTGCAAGATGAAAGGCATCTCAATGTTTTACACAGCACTATGCTGAAATAGCCATTTGCATAACACTGTGTAGTCTTCCTGGATGCAGTTTTTCATTTCCTTTTTATATAGCAAGCAACCCCGCTTGGGCCCCTTCTTGTTGCCTGCAGCCTCTCAGACTGGAAGATCTGTGAAAATAGGCTGTCCTAGGACTTGTCCTATTGACCACCTACGACAAATGTTGATGTGTTTATAAAAGCAAAAACGTAAATAGTGACCCTGAATTGTCTAAATCCTTTTTAATAAAACAGGCACCTCTTTAAGGTTGCTTCAAATCACTTAAAAATTAGCCTTGTAGTGTGCAGTCTAGAAAACAGCATTGGAGTACTGTTAAAAGACTTCTGGCATAAGCAAGGAGCAAATATAAATCTGTTGGACCTCTCTGTAGGATAACGATGCCAATAATTAACATTGTTAAGTTGATTCAAAGCAATAGTAATTATGGATATATCTGCTCAGCTCAATGACAAAACCCGGAAAGGCAGAAATAGGGGTGCTTAACAACACTTAAGCTTTTATATTGCTCTTTACCATGGAGTCCTCTGAGAAAATATCTTTCCCAACGGACATAAAAATAGTCAGCCCATCCTAAAAGTATGAGAGAAGTATGAGGAACACCTTCTATACATTTTTGTTGAGAATGTTCCCAAGGACAGATAAGATATTTTCTGTACAGGAGGAAAAATAGCATTTCAAAGAAAGGTTTGTTGCCAAATCCTGATTCCGAAAGCTGAAGAAAAGTGCACCACCCTACTACTTTTTCTTCTGTCTAAGCTAAGCAACACATGCTTCATTTTAGACAGCATTAATTAAGCATGACAACTAATGTAATCTTTTTTGGTAATTGTTACATCATATAGAAATAAATGTTTATAGGAGGAGGTAGTATTTTATTAGTAATACCCCAGCTAGTATAGCTAAAGGAATTAGAGAAGCTTTTACACTCAAGGGCCCTTTTATCATTTCTGAAGGGATTCTGATTGCATGATTTTGAGGCAATATCTGTTGGTCTCATAAAAGATATTATCTTTCCTAAAAAATGTGCTTGGTGGTACCTTCAAAACATCATGGATACAATCCTTCTTCTACAACCCATTTATAAATGTATTCTCAAAATCTGATGGCCTCAGCAATCACTGGTTCACTGTCAAGTAATACTTTAAATGTTCTCTGTATTTTATTTTTATGCTTAAACATCAGATTCAATATTTCTCCATTAATGTTTACGATGAATTGATTTTTTACTATGCTAGTGTCTTATGTTAGTAAAAATAATCAGCCTTACTGCCAAGAAAAGCTAGAAGCTAAATTATTCTAATAGTCTCTCTTTTTTTGTCTAAAGAGATTTTCAAAATATATCACCATATTTAGAAATAAGTTTGTGGGTGTCTTCTTGAAATGAGGATGGAAGAGCAAAGAAATGGGCTGTTTTGGAAACTGGACTGTTCTGGATCCCCTGGGGGAACAGCAGGAGGAAATGCTAGAAAGTATGGATTAATACATATTTCATTCTCCTCATTGGACTCCATTGCATGATTTTTTTTCTGAGTTGTAAGTCAGATATGCTTTTGCATTAGATGTTCCTTGGTTATCCATAAGGTCTATATTCTCACTTGTGCATTCCTCCTCTATTAGCACTCTTTCATATTTCTCCCTCTGAATCTAGCCCCGTAACAATTTTGAAGAAGAGATTTCTTTTTTTCCCAAGAAATATGGTTTAGACAAAAAAGATATTTGTTAGTCCTATATTCCATGTTTTCACTTGGACTCTGCAACCAGATCACTTCTGGCCAATTTCTAATACAGTTCTTTCCTCCCTGCAATGTCCTGGTAAGTTCCTGTGGTCCTACCAACAATTCAGTCTAAGAAGACTCAGGATTTCTTCTCCACACAGCAGCCTTGGGTTAACTAATGCTCTGCATATAGGGAAGCTAAACCTTTCCCTTCACCATGGTCATGGGCTTGAAATTGTTGTAACTGTGCAAACAGAAGTTAGACCCTTACACAAGTATGTATGTCTTTAAGAAATAAAAAAAAAAAAAATACTTTTTTTTTTTTTTTTTTTTTTTTTTTCTTCACTACAGGGGATGAGATCTCATACTGATTTTGCACAGTGTATGTTCAGGAAAGATTTAGTCAGACCTGGCATAGGTACAGAGATAGCCTACTATGTGATCACAAGAAAGAAAAAAAAATCTAGAGAGTTTTAATAGACCAGATGAGCTTGCATTGTTCAGTATGGGAAAACTGAGGTGGTGCTGCTCTATAGAAATACAGTTGGGTAAATTTTATGAAATTTATAGCACAAAAGTAAATGTGGAAAACAGGTCAAAGATCTTCCTTTCCATCAGAGATTCATGAACAGTTCCTCAGTAGGTTTTGTTTTGTTTTGATGCAGATCACCTAAACCCTTTAAAATAGAGTCTGATCTCCCTGTTGTAAAATTTATGATATTTAGCTGTCTGAGTTATCAGGATGACTTTCAATAAATCTGAAAGGATCTTCCTCCTACAGGATGGAATTAATCTTCTTTTCTTTTAACATACCAAAACTTAGGTATCTCCATTTATTCAGATTATCTAGGTTCTCCTTAAAGTTAATATAGAAAGACAGGAATTTTCACTAGGTGATTTATCCCATCCTAAACTGTATATCTACTACAAGAATGATTTGCTTTCTGGGGGTATTTGCTGTTTCCCTTTGATTGTAGAGATTAGTTTAGTAAAGACAGCTTAATGGGAATTGTTACAAGAGGAACCTCATGCAATTGTCTCTTTACTGTAAACACAAGAAGAAGGGAAAGGCAGGAGGAATGCTTTCAGGACGTCAGCTTATTCAGGCTGTGCACTTCGACAGTGTTAGATTCTGAAGAGTTTATGACACCTTAGAAGTATGACTTTCATGGTGACTATGTCTGTCACAGAGATAAAGTCACACAATCATGGGATAATTTCTGCTGGAGGAGATGTCTGACATACAAGTTCAGATGTCACATAGTCCAACCCTCTGCTAAAAGTACCTCTAGTTGGAGAAGGTCACTCAAGATCTTGCCCAATAAGGGTTTAAATATAAAATATTTAAATATATAATAAATAAATAATGAACAGGATCTCACAGTTTCTCTGAGCAACCTACTCCAGTGTTTAATCACCCTCACAGTGAAAAAAAAAATCATACCTAATTAGCATTTCCCATGTCCCAACTTGTTTTCATTGCCCCATGTGTTATCACTTCTCTATTACAAAGCCAGTTCTCTTGTCCTTGTATGTCATGTACTCCCATTCATCTTAGTGGCCTTTCAGTATGTTCTCTCCAGTATGTCTCTGTTTTCTTGTACTGGGAAGTCATAAACTGGGCACAGTACTCCAGATGTGGTTTTATCGGTGTAAGACAGAGCAATCACTTGTAGCTACACTCTTGCTAATGCACCTGTTGGCCTTCCCTGCTGCAAGGGCATACTGCAGCATCAAGTTCTACTGCTTGTCCACTAGCTCACCCAAGTCCTTGCCTCCAGATGGCATGGATGAACTGACCCTATACTTCACACTGATTATTCTTTTTTTCAAAATATATTCTTGCTCCTACTTTCTTGACAGGTGTTCCTGAATATTTGACTTGGAATACCACCAGAACATCTGTGTTGCCAATATTGGGAAGAGGAAGCTATTCTCCTTTTCATATACAAACTGCAAAGTCTGCATATTTTTAGAGAAAATACAGTGGAAAAAAATAAAATTAGCAGATGCAAAGCTCAAGGCAATATTATTTGTATTCTATTTGATTCAGTTTACTTTTTAGTATCTTATAATTCTGAAAAGAGATAGACTGGCAGTGGTAATGTTTTATCCATAGAACAGGTCCACCAAGACAGACACAATACTCTCTCCAAACATTTTGCATTCAAATACAGTCCAAAAGGATTATCTCTTGTAACAAAGAAAATGTCTTTTCCTATTACACCATGCTAATTCTGAGAATGTGTATTTTGTTTTTTTATAAGCTTCTGGATGCAGCTACTGAAAATAACTCTTTTGTATTCTCTAAAACAAAAAGTTCTGGAAAAGATGGAACAAAAAATATGTGGTCTTTTTTTTTAACATTTAACTGAATTAAAATGCATAAGTAAGCAAATAATTTCTTCTGATCGTTTTATTTTTACAAACATCTTTGAGTAATTTTGGAAACAAATGATTGTTTCAAAATAAAAAGTGAAAACATATCCATAGTTGCTGAAATACAATCAATCCACCACACCGGCTATATCATGTCCCTAAGTGCCTCATCTACACATTTCTTGAACGCTGCTAGGGACGGTGAATCCACCACTTCGTTGGGCAACCTGTTCCAATGCTTGACTACTTTTTCCATGTAGAAATTTTTCCTACTTTCCAACCTGAACCTCCCCTGGTGCAACTTGAGGGCATTTCCTCTTTTCCTATTTTCACTAGTTATTCTGAAAAAGAGATTGACTCCCGCCTCATTACAACCTCCTTCCAGCTAGTTGTAGAGAGTGATAAGGGCTCCCTTCAGCTTCCTCTTCTCCAGATTAAAAAACCCCAGCTGCCTCAGCTGCCCCACATAAGGTCTGTGCTCCAGCCCCTTCACCAGCTTCGTTGCCCTTCTTTGGATATGCTCCAGCACCTCAATGTCTTTCTTGAGGTGAAAGGCCTTGTCTTTCTTGCCTTTCTTGTAGTAAGAGTTGCTGTCATAAAAGACACTATTTCTACCTACAAAGATTTTTAAGCTGCACCTTCAGTGCGAAAACTTGGACAAGTACCACAGTACTATTAATCTGTTTATTCAGAGAGGTATGGTATTGCTGCTACAAAATTAAAGTAATGGGCATGTCACTCATTTAATGAAGTATTTTGTTGATAAAGTTTCTTTGTGGATATCTTCCACTTCCAAGAGTGTGACTTTCCCTCTAAGAAATTATTCAGAAAAAACTTCCAAATATAAGTGCCTTGGTAGATAGATGGAATATTTACTTATTTCATGCTCTTATTCCAGGGTCATTTCAGATAGCTGTCTATAGTAATATTTGTCATGTAAACAAAAGAAAAAGAAAATAAATAATTGTACTGCTAGCTATATGAATGTACCCTACAGTTTTTACATAATATGTTTGTTGTATAAATTTGTGCATAGATATAGTTTTGACATCTTATATATGTTTCATAACTTTTTACATAATATCATTGCTATAGAGAAGTGCTTAGGGTAAACTTTTTCATAATTTTTTTCATAAACATTTTCATAAAGGTATTTTGTAACAGTTCAACAGTGTCTGTAGTAGAACAGTGACTGTGGATATTGCTCTAAGTACTGTGAGGTTCTTCCTTATATAATTATGTTAGCAGTAACAAGAGAAATAATCCCACTCCAACTGATATTTTACTGATAAAACTTACATATGTATACCAGCCCTTACTGGAATTCTTATTGCAAAGTGCTGAGCACTATGAGTTCTTATGTGAATTATGGGAAAAAAAAAAAAAAAAATCTGAGTGAGAACAGTCCCATGTTTTTCCTATGTGTATTTACATTATTTGATGTACTGAGATTAGAGTGCTCAGCACCTGGTAGTATTTAATCCAAAACTCTATGGCAGTTATAGGTCTCTGAGGTGAACATTTTTACTTTCTAATCTCTAACATATACAACCAAGGACAAAATAGGCCTAGTATATTTGTGAAAATGTAGAGACACCAAACATGCTGCAGCTTTATAATATTTTCCTTAGGCAACTAAGAGTCATCTCAGCCTCTGAGTATAACCAGACACTCCTCATAACCTGGGCTAAGGATCTGAATCTTCAGGTGTTCCATGCTAAAGTGAGATCTATTTTCACATTAACTGGATATTTGTTCAACTCTCTTAATAGGAATAGAAAAATTAAAATTGAAATCTTCTGGCAGATAAAAAAGAACCATAATGCCTTTTTTTCTTTTTACTGCAGTCCCTAACAAAGATCTTCATATAATGGGGATAGTGACTTAACAATGACTGTTTGAATATTAGGATATCTTCAAGTTTTTAGGTACTTACACACATAAATAATTTATATTTCTTCAGTTTTGTATTCATGTGTTGTTGGTAGATCATGCACAACAGTGTGTGAACTATCCCCTGTCTGAAACACTGAAATAATACTGAGATTTTAAAGGAACTTTATTAATTGATAATTAATGTTGAGAAGCCTGGCTACTGTAACTGGCAGGCAACTACTCCTTTGATTAGTAATAAAGACAAATTAAAAACATATTTCATAAAATGATGAAACATCATTTAATATTAGAAGTCAAACTGGTTAAAATAATCAAAATACTATCACAGAAATAGATTAAAAGTACTTAAGCATTCAGGATGTTTATTTTTTATGTGTTTTTTTTAAATATTTTTTTCTATTCCCTTTTTGCTGTCATTTACTTCAGAGAATTTCAAAGCAATATGACAACCTCAGCCCTGGAAAGATGGCATATAGTTTAGCATGGAATTGTTTCAATTTAAATCAATGAGTTCATTTAACTACTTAAAGTTGAGGGCATAGTGGGATCTTAAAGCAAGAGAAAATCCACAGAGGTGCCGAAATGTGTGATTACAGGGAATAGCTATTTAGTATTCTCACTTGCTGTTTAACCCTGGAGACTATAAATTCCAGATGATTTTTTTTATCCTTTTATTTTATCTTTTAGTTCTCTAGTTAGACTTTTCTAAAAATGCTTTAGATTTTAATGGGACTCAGCAACTCAGCTCTCAACTACCAGCTAAGAAGATTGGTGTTCAAAAAGTAGATAAGCTTGCAAGTATTTTTTCTTAGAGATTTGATCTGATAGCAATGTGGATCTTCAGACTCCACACAAAGCACCGTGGTGTCCCCTGTTTGCTTTTAAAGTACAGAGAATATGCCATTAATTGGCCCTCTTCAGTAGAGGGAAAGCAGAAAAAAAGGCAGCATTCAAAGAATATGGAAGATTTTTTTTTTACACCAAATGCTTTCATACTCACATTACTATAGATACTCCATTCCTCTATGGAATATTATGGGGTGAAAGTTTTGTTCTATTGTGTAGAACAGTCTTGAAAAATGTGAGATCACTCTACAGACCAACAGATAGTAGTAAATTTCTTTGCATGTAAAGTCTTGGGGTCTTTCCTGTCTCTGCTCTAAGACCCTTTGTGCATTGTGGACAATATATATGACTAGTTCTCTCTCCTTTGACAGCTTCAGTCACTTTGCTAGGCATCCATGGTTAGGCTTCATATCACTTTCGTGTCCAAAGTCTCTTTCATTTTTTTGATACACAGCAACACAATGTCATGAGAAAAAGGAGCTTTCTGATCTATTTTTGGAAGAATTTTGTCAACCTGAGGTTTCAGCTACATGTTTGTGCTGCCATTCAGAGAGACCTAGACAGGATGGAGAGTTGAGCAGTGCAGTTCTGGGTGCAGTTCTGGGCTCCTCAGTACAAGAGGAATGTGGAGCTTCTAGAGAGAGTCTAGCGTAGAGAAATGAAGATGATTAAGGGACTGGAACATCTATCGTATGAGGAAAGACTAAGTGAGCTGGGCCTGTTTAGCCTCGAGAAGAGAAGATTGAGAGTAGATCTGATCAACATGTTCAAGTACCTTAGGGGTGAATATATGGAGGATGGGGCCAAACTCTTCTCCGTAGTGGCCAGTGAAGGACAAGAGGTAATGGGTACAAGTTGAAACACAGGAAGTTCCATGTCCATGTGAGGAAGAACTTGTTTCCTGTGAGGGTGACAGAGCCCTGGAACAGACTGCCCACAGAGGCTGTGCAGTCTCCTTCTCTGGACATCTTGCAAACCCACCTGGATGCCGCCCTGTGCCACGTGCTCTAGGTGTCCCTGGTTGAATAGGGGGTTTGGACTAGATGCTCTCTAGAGGTCCCTTCCAACCGTTCTAGGATTCTCTGATTCTGTGATAGTTTGAACAGTGGAATAACTCCTTTGTACTCAAGTGAGGGTTACAAATCACAGCAGAGATACTTCTTGTTCTTGTTCCCAGTATTTAAATTATTTAACTCCAAGTTTTGAATTCCTTTCTCAGATACATCTCTCTCTCTCTCTCCACATAGCGAGTGCCAAGAGAGCTTACCTTGCAGGCTGGGAGTGCAGGGTTTCAGTGAGTGGGTCAGGGGTCTAGAGCTCAGCAATGTGGCCAGGAACATCTTATCCCTTCACAATACCTTAAAAGCAGCAGCTCTTTTCTATGTATCTTCAGCTTGCTTTCAAGCTTTTTTTTTTTTTTTTTTTTTTTTTTATCGTTACTGTGTTGTCCACATTTTACTATGTCATCATCTGAGTTCTTGTTGCATATGGATGGTGATAATTACACAAGGTAGAGATCTGCATTTTTAATTAAGGAGAAAAATGGAAGCCTTTTGGGTTTCCATATAACATGGCAAATTTAATTAACTTTATTTTTTCTCTCATTCTTGTGTTATAGTAATCATTAGGAATATGGACCTTAAAAATACAAAATCTATTTCTTTTCCTGTGATATGTAAAGAAACGATTTTATATGAAGTTTTTTATACTTTTTTGTACTTTTTTTTTTTCATTAAACTGTGTATATTTTATAGTGTAATAAAATAAACTGACCAAAGAATGCCATGAAATGAAACATAGATCTCAAAGGAGCCAGACAATTTGTTGAATGCAACCCACTATCATACAGCAGTGCATTAACCTGACAAGTTTTAAACTGTGGGGTCCAGGAGCACTTCCTACATCCCACGTCAAAGTCAGGCTTCTCCTGAGTCCACATTGACAAGACTTTGGACATCTATCTTTCCTCCCACTCTCACCAATGTGTTGGTCTCTAGATGGAGAAACCTGGATATATGAACAAAATGCAAACTGGGACTCTGGAAAACAGGGGGAACCAGGGCCTGGATGGCTTACAGACAACACATGCCCCACAATATAGGCTTAGGCTGTGTGTCTATCACAAGTCACAGTGCATCTGCAACCTTTAAAATAAAAGTCCAGAGTAGAATTCATTAAGAAAAATTAAGGCCAGGACTGCTAAACCTTTATATCATAATTTGAAAGTAAAATGAGTGACTGGCAAATTTTTTTTTTTTTTTTTGCATCTTTTTGCTTTGGAGATAGATGCACCTGCACCTGCTGCAGGAAAAGTGAAGAAAGGACTGGGCAAATTATTACCTTCCTACTAGTATCACTCACTGTGGCATAAATATGATATGACTCATATGATGCAGAAAAAGTTTAGCACTTTTGCTCTTCTCCCCCAAAGCAGCATATGCAGCTAGCCTTTCTCATAAATTGATTGTCATCCAAGCCCTATCAATCACCAGTTATTTGGGCTTTCTTTGTCTGGTTATCTTGAGAGAGAATTTGGTTTTGTTTTTATCATTTTTCATGATAGAAGACTAGAAACCTGTAGAGAATAAAACATACCAATATTTCCAGGAGACTATAAATAGAAAATCCTTTAGACATATCAGAACTTCATATCGTGGAGTTCATTTTCTACTGTGAAGCCCCACTGTTTTTTGGAAATACCTTTGCTGTTTGGAAAAGTAATTTTGTAGTTTGTGACACTGAAAAAAAAAAATCAAAATATATAGGATAATCTTCATCATGTAGATACTTGTAATGAATGAATGACTATTAATTCACATTTTCCCAAAGAACTAGTTTGTTGCTATTTTTTACAATGCTAAGTAAAAGTTGAGAAAGAACATGGTGTGCTAGCCCTCTTCCAAAGTCTCGTATAAACAGAAACTGTAGTAGATCAACATATTATTATTTTATATACATAGCTGTCATGTTATGTCACCACACTTCAAAGTAGTAAATCACCAAAGCAGATTATGTCAGAACTTGAGAACTATAATACACTACTGTTGTTGCACTAGACCCTTAAGGCAATAACACAATCTGTACTTTCTAGCAGAGATATTTACTCTGCATTAAAGCAGTAATATTGAAAGCTCACAAGGCTTTGTGCTCTTTGGCTTTGCTGCGTTTGGCAGACTGTTTATCCACCTGACAGAAATTATCCCAACAATCAGACAGTATAACAACAGAAACATATGAACTTTCTCTGAGAACCATTTTATCATATGTTACATAAAAATATTTGAAGGCTTGGGAATGGTTGGACTGAAAGTTCAGTTCATGATTATTTACAAGACAAAGTAAGTTAGTCTAAATGGATTCTAAGAACAGCTTTGCCATCTGTTGTTTAAAAAAAAAAAAAAAAAAAAGAAAAGGAAGAGAAAAATGAGCTCCATTTGCTACAGACAGCTATGGGGTGGTCAGCCTGGAATATTTGGCACAGAAGATGTTTAGAATTGAGCAAAGTTTATAACTGAGCTCTGCTCCCATCTTGTTTAAGTCATCTACAGCTGCCTTTGTAAGGCAAAGCACTGAAATGTATCTCTGCAGTACTACTTTCGGTTTGCTGGAACAGTCCTCTCTACCAAGAGAAGGGCTGAGGCTGCATCTAGACCATTCATGGCCATGACACGCCATCGGGGACAGGAATTTCGGGAACTAGGGCTTCAAACAGCACTAAAGCTGCTGCAGCAAAAACAGTACTGGAGTAGAAACAAAGCGCTTTTTTGATTTTCAACAGAGGTATTTTTTAAGATGAGTGCATTACAGGAAGGTGAGGTACAGTTGCTGTGGTCACCAAACGTGCTTGTCTCGGCTCTGAGGCAGATGAGACTGTGCATGTGCCCCTACCTCACACCCAGGGGCGAGGAGGCCTCAATAGCAGCAGCTCTAGCAGGACTGTCAAATAGCAAGTGTCTCAGTGTGATCTGTCCCTTTCAGTGCTGATGACCAAAGGGCATCCTTTCCATCTGTACTGGAAGAAGCCCCAGGACTTCAAGACACAGAACCACCAAGAGGGTTACTTTTTAAAATAGATTCCCATGGACTCCTATCTGAAATAAGCAGTTTTGAATCTCGGTGTGAAAGGCCTCTTATAATTATGTATTTTAAAAGATTTTCAAAGATATATATTTATTATTTTATTTATTGATGTTGCAAAAATAAATAAAACTGTGCCTGAAGAAGGCTAATGGGAGTTGGATGTCTTCTCCCATACTTTATTACTATTATACTATCAAGAAAATACTGCGAGGGTTCAAAATCTTATATAAATTTGATAGAATAAGCAATACACAAACTTTTTATATATTTAATAAGTAGGTCTCTAGCTACCTTTGAATTCATACAACTTACAGCTAAGAAGTGTAAAAATGAATCCAACACTCAGTGTAATAATATGGGTCTGAGACACTTTTGAAGATATAAGTCATTACATTCTTCCTTATAGATATTTTTTCCCTGGGTGACAAGTACAATAAGGGCAGTAGTCTTCATTTATCAAATAACTTGAGCGTAATAAAATAAAAGTTAGAAGAAGCAGAAGGTTGAATTATTCTTCACATTCTTTCCTAGATATAAGAACTCAGGATACTGACAAAAAGTAGGAAATAACTTGATCCTTTGCTCAAATGTTGAACTGCTGCCATATACATTTTTTTTTAGAGATTAAAACTATGTTCAGATGGCATCTTATCATAAGCCTTTTTTTTTTTTTTTCCTTAACTTTATTCACCTCCTGACCTGGCCTGCCTGACTGTATTCTGGAGAGACAATAAAATCATTTTACACATGGAGATAGAAACTAATATTTCTAGCCATTTTTTTTCAGATGCATTCATGTTCTTGCATTGTTCAGATAAGATACTGCATTGTCTCTGGGCATCTAAACTAAAATGCACTGTCAAACTTTTCAAGATTTGGCCCAAACTAATGATTTTGTGCATCAGATCTGCAGGAGCTTAAGAATGCTTCAACTCCTTGACATGATGCTTTTACTACCATTCACCTCCAAGGCACGCTCATAATATAAGAGTGCATCCATATTTGCTCTGTAGACAGCAAAAGAATTAAGCTCTGTGAAAACCATATTAACGTGTTTCCTGCTCACAAAACATGCCTAGCTAAAATAAAAAGTTAAGGCCTTACTGAAAAATCATTGAAAAATCATGAATATTGATGGAGTAACACCTATTTATGCCATGAGATAGCCTTGGTTTGCCATACTTTGTTCTTGTGACTCAACCACTGCGCCAAAATAATAGGAGAGAAGAGAAATCCTGAAGAAAAAAATCCAGTGAAAAAGGCAAAAGTGCAACCTGCTTTCCAGAGGTGTTCAGGGATTCTGGTAAGACTGAGAGGCAAGAAAACAAGTATCACCTCATTTGTCCTTTGCCTCTCTAAGGCATAAATAAGGATTTTACTCTCAAGACAGGGCTATCAGCAAAAATTGGTGATTGTCTATATAAGACAGGATTCAGAAGGAAAAGCCTTTTTTTTTTTTTTTTAATGCAGTCTGAACCTATAAATTAAACCAGCTTTATATTTTTATATTACATCATTATAGGTCATTTTTTTGCAATTATTGACTTACAACTTTCTCATCCAGCATTCACCATTGCTAGAATCTGGCATAAGAGCTAAATCTCAAATACAGTTGGGCCTAAGAGTTCTCATGGCATCCCAACACTGGGTGAGAACCATAATTAGGATTTTTGAGTGATGGATTCACTTATGGAAATGAAGGATTATTCACACATTTTTAAAAAATATTTCAGTCTTCTCTTCATACGTATTTTCAAAGTATATTATACTTCAATATTTTATAGGTTAAATTTAGAGTGGCATTGAAAGTCGGGACCATTTCGGTCTCATTTCTGCCGTTTTTTGGCTGTTTAAATTGTGAGTGATGTCTTAGTCTCAAATGGGAATTTCTGTAGAGAAAAAAAATCTTGAAAATCCTTTGAAAAATCAGAAAACATACAGCACTCTGCTTTTCAGATGGCGTGAAATAGCATTACTCCTTTGGAGTCATTTCAGATACCTAGTGTTATGAGTGAAGTGAAATGTTTACATTAACTTCACAAAACAGATTTCAATGAGTCTTTATTTAAAAAAAAAATGCTGTTTTTAGAAGTTATTCTATACACCTCTACCAAAGAGGAAAAAAAAAGATAAACATCTGGCATTTTCTTTCTATTTCTCCACATTTTCTCTGGAGAGATGAATTCCTCAAATCATTATGTAACCTGTGTAACTTTTATTACACGTGATCATTACCCACTACCAAGCTTTGGCTGCAATATATTTCATACAGTCTGGATGCAGGGCCAGGCAATTGCGCACATGGTGTGAATAGATGTGCCAGTTCTGGACTTGACCTGAGGTCTCCAACATATGTTTAATGTTTCCTAGTCTAACTTGAGATTGGATGTTTTATGTTTTGCTCTCCAACTGGCAGAAGCAGTCATAGGATAAAATAAATTAGAGATGCCTTTGAATATTAGGTTATCCTGTATCTGTCTCTACCAATAAAATTAGAATGTTTTATTTGCACCTTTCTCAGACTTTCATCTAGTTTTAAAATATTTATATATGATAAGTTTTTCATACTCTTCTGCTGGAGATTTTTTATTGCCTTTTGTTCTGTTGTATATGAAATTCTTCTTCTATCCCCTTCTTTTAGTTTTTCTTTCCATATCTCCACTTAATATCTAAACCATTCCAATGTAGTCACACAAACTCATACAGCTTCATGTCTTCGACTTCTGTTAATGGTTACTAGCACAAACTTAATAGTGTTTATCAGAGATCAATTTGTCTCAAACTTCTCCTAGCTTCGTGTATGTCTATGTATCTCTAGTAACAGCTCCTTCTTTGAATGAATGAAATAATCCAGGTGTAGTGGTCCTAGATGGAAGATGACTGCTGCCCTATGATATGAAATCTGTGCTTCTGTAATTCTTTTGTATTTCACAGAAGCATAAAAATATGGTAAGAAGAGACTTAAAAGGCAGACTTCTGTCTGCCTCAAGGATTGATCTGCTATACCTATGGCAATTTTGACAGATATCTGTATTTTTCACTTTTTTTTAATTTATTTTATTTTTGCTTTTCTAAAGGCATTCATTGATATCCAGAATAAATGGTTCTTTATTTCCCCTGTGCAAATGTATGTTTGCCTTCATACATAAGCCCAAGTGAAAGGCATCTGGTGAAACTTCAGACCTCTCTGTCCCCGGTATATGAAATACCGTATTTTAAAAAAAAAATCTTTTATATGAAAGCAACAGTAATTTTAAAAGCCCAGTTATAACACATGGCCATTTTCCCTGTGTGGATGAAAGCAGCGGTTAATAGCTACACACTAGAGAAAGAGTTAAAAAACAAATAAACAAAAAACCACTCTCCAAAAGCAAGTAACTGTAGAAAGCATCTAGAAATTGAAAGCTGGCATACAAGACTTCTTTTCCATTAGATTACTAAATAATTAGTGATGGCTGTGCTGACCACAGAGAATAGGCCATATTTTCATTTGGTCTAAATTGTACTGGTCAACACAGTTAAGATTATTTATATTACTAGCTCAGCATTTAGCTACATGTATAAAGAAAGAAATAGGCTTGATATATTATGTCTGGAGGATGTTATTTAGAAATATTTTCCTTTGAAATTTAACATTCATTTATAAAGAGGAACAGTATACATAATAGTAGTAAGTACTGCATTATTTACATTATCTCTTTGGAAATAATTTTCTGTCATGAATGACTGATAGGAAAACATCAGGCAAACTCAGCAGAGGAAGAGCACCAATAAAAGCAATTACTCCTGTCAGAGCAAGTGGGATCACTTCCAGTTTTTCTTAGTTTAGATTCAATCAGTGTATGTCTAATTTAGAATCAGACTTTTTCATCCTGTGCTATGCTTCCGGACTTTCTGGTTCTCTTTATCAGTTGTGATCATGACAGTGTAAAGAAATAGAAGATCATGGCTTGCTTAAGATGGGCGTTTAGCTCTAATTTGTGTTTACCTACCACTCTGCAGAAGTGACCACTCACAGAAATCTCTTGAGAGAAACACAATATAGTTATAGCTCTGCATGATTATGCCCCATTAAGACAAAACATTTAAATCAAAAATCTTTAAAGGAGGAAAGAGGAAGTCTTGGCCATTGAAAGCTGTATTCTTGCTTTGACATTCTGGGACTGTCCCATGTCTTTTCAGCAAATGCTTTACATTTTTGATTCTAACAACATCTGATAATAAAAATACTGTTTATGACAAGAGCCTAATGCTTTATAGAAAATATATCTCCAAACCTATCTAAAAAATCAATTTTATTTCTGTATATCACAAATCCAGTCTACTGAAGCCTGCAGCAAGTTCCTGTTAATTTGGAAATATACTTAGCCAGAATATAATTGTGTCTAATGCAGAACTGAGTGGTTGTGGCTGGCCTAAAATTTGTTGTCAGCAGGAAGAAGATTAATTTCATTTACTCTCTTTGTCATGTCTCACTGGCTTCCTGTCCTTTTTGCTTGTTATCTCCAGTGAGCTGCTGCTGTCACTCTCAATTCTCTTTCTACTCACTTATTTGTTATCTGATGGATCTGTCTACACATTTTCTCAATATGACATTTTTCCCCTCCTGAACCAGAGGTGTTATCACAAAGCCTACACTGGGGGAGGAAGGTTGCGTTGAACTTAAAAAAAAAAAAAAAAAGTACGATAAAAGAATACAATTTATACAATTCCACAACAATGCTCATGTCCAAATATTCTGGCTGCCAGAGGAAAAAAATATTTTTCTTGTGTTCTTTTTCCATGTAAATAAAAGAAGCAATGAAGGCATGTACTTATAGGTTATAGACCTCACCTCTCAGTCCTTTTGTCTGCCCAAAGAAGAACAGGAGAGCTCCTTTATATTCTGAAAATACAGCACAGAGATGAGGAATAATTAAAGGCATATTTGGCCCTTCCCAGGCAGTAGCAGCCAGTGTGCAATGCACTCCTGAACCAGATGACATGATGTGTCCTGTCTGCCTTGCTGCACTCAAGGTGGATCTTTCTCATGGGGCAAGGGCTCATGGCAAAGGCTCCTCATGTTTGAAAACATTTATCATATGTGTATACATATACATGCTCTTTCAATTACATTATCTCCACTTGACCTAACATAAGGAACTGCTCCATAACAGTTATGTCCATACTTGGGGACAAAATAGGAGGACCAGGGTCCAGCTGTCTTGTTCCCCCAGGGGAACAGAGGAAAAGCTAGTGTATCATTTTATTCCCTGAGGCTACACATAGGATATATTTAAGTGCTTTGCTAAATTGGTTGTAATGGTTGGGCTAACTGAATGAGTACGCAACGCTTGCGTATGCCAACAAAGTGGCTTAAGGTGCTAGTCTAACGTGCCTCTTCTTCCCATAGCACACAGGGGTCTTAACTGAATAAACTCTCTCAAGGCTAAGAAAATTTTAGAACTAAGAATGATCTTCCAATGCGCCTAAAACTGCACAGCTTGTATTATAAAAGTAACATCTCATAAATACGTAAGAAAAACAAAGTGGGTTAACAGAAGTGTTTCTGCCTTCTTTGCCAGGCATCTTTGGACGATATTAGTCTCAGCTAATTCTCCACTTTGGGGTTCAGCCTTGGATGCTGTTGAGTAATGTCACATTTGTTTTCAATCAGTTAGAGCTTAAATTCCTCTCATATTACTATTACACGAGAAACGCTTGGCCATACCATGTCTAAAACTGGACAACAGACAGTAACAAAGGGAAAATACAAGAACAGGGGAGAAATAAGGTATTATTTCCGACAGAAGCTACCATGTGGGTTCAAGCAGTTTGTGGCTCAGAAAAATGCAAAATGACTAAAAGGTTATTCTACCTTAAAGACTAGACCTGGAAAATATTGTGAAGAAAGTTAACTCTCTGACCTGACAGCTGTCTCTGCCACCAGCCTAAACGTTGCCTTTCGAGGTGCCTGCGCATGGAGCTGAGCTCCAACACGGGGCACAGCCAGCCCGGTTTGCAGGTCAGGGAGATGATCTGAGTTATGACACAGGCATGCACAGGGAATCAGGCATTTGAATGGAGTGATAGCAAGGTAGCATCAGAGTGAGGGGAGAAAATCATATTTTGGTTGTTCTACAGGGAGCGTGGCCACCAAGCTTAGTCACAACCTGAAGCAAGCAGTGTGTTTTGTCAAGTATGGTTCTAAAGGTAAGTTACTTATCACAGTAAAAAGCAAAGGAAAATTATCCCTCTACTCCTGGAGCAAATGGGAAGTGAGGGAGAAAGGTCCTTATACCATTTCTGGCATGGGAATAACAACACAGTGTCTTTTATAGACAGCTTGTGGCAACGTCTCAGTCTGTCATAATCTCATGAATTTCTGCTGCTGACCATGTTAGCTGGAAATGTTCTGCCTTAAAGTTGATTTTACTGCTCCTTAAAAACAAACAAATGAAGAAAAAAGGCTGGTATCTCTTCAGAGAAAAGACAGATGTTTTCTATTACATGACAGTGGTAGCTTTACTGCCTTAAAAGAATGCTAGCTTACTTTTTTAAAAACACTACATACATTTCTCAGTGAGAAACAGATACTATAACCACTATTTTTATAGCTTGCTCTGTAGGTGAGATATGGTCCATATAGTGCTGTTTCTAATATATGTCAAACACATAAGCACATTCTCAAAGTATCCTGGAAGGTTACTGTAGCTAACAACACCAAACAAATGGAAAAACAGATCATTTTTCAAACAGAAATTATAGAAGGAACTATAGAAAAAAAGTACTAGTTTTTAAACTAAAGCAGAGAAACTTAAAGCAGAGAAAAAACATCATTTGAAATTATCTGATAAATAAATGCGTAAAAATGGAGACTGCAATAATTAGCAAAAACAGAGTGTGCCATTTTTTTTTCCTTTGCTTTATGTGAAAGAGTCGATGTTGATAAAATTTCGGAATATTATCCCGTGACCAGAACTAACATTTCTGAGCTTTAATGTACTATTCAATTTCACTCTTGCAATCTTTGTAATGACTTTAGGTGCCATTCATGCTGTTAACCCACACACAAACCAACCACAATATTTTTTCAAATTATGGTTGACAGACTGTCTTTGTTTTGCAGCACTTAAGCAAGCAAACAAAACTCAAAGCTTTCCAGTTTTTTTTCCACAATTGTCTATTCATTTGTTTGCCATTTTCATTTGCCATCAACAACATCATTGTTTGGGGGAGTAGACTGGGGTTAGGGTGGTAGCTAATTTCTGAAACAGAGTTTTTATCTTACTTGATCCAAGCACACACAAAACTCTGATCCCATGCAGCTGAAGGTTTCAAGTTCAACATTCATCTAATTCTGGGTTAGGTAGCTCAATAAAAAATAATCCTTTCTCTCTCTTTTTTTTTCTTTTTCATTGTATTCACTACAATCAGTAATAGATGGGATAAAATGTCCTTGCATAGGAGCTCTTGCTACATGTGTACTTTCTCATGTATGAGAAAAGTGTGTCTTGAAGTAACAGATAATTACTTTTAAAATAGCACTTATGCCATGGGAAGGAGAAATCCACAGTGTGCATAATAGCATGAAGGGATAAAAATGAGTTTATTATAAATACACTTCCCATATAGAAAATCATTTTTTTCATGGTACCTTAAGAAGAATTGCAAGAAGCACCTAAGAAAGGAGTTGTCTCAGTTGAATAGTTAGGATTATTTTCATATAAAGAGATATCTTCTTTAAAGCATTAGCATTTTTATTGCAGCTGATTGCCATGTGCTTTCCTCTATAAAAACTTTCCCTAGATACCACAAGACATTAAGTGTCATTGGGAATCATGAAAATACTGTAAGATTATCTGAACTTTAATCTCTTGAAGTGCAAAATTTCATGCATCTAGTATTGCTTGGATGTTCCTAGGCTACAAGTAAATATAAGATCCTATGGAAAGCTAAAAACTATGTGTATAGTATATTGAATAGTATATCATTCTTGTATACTCAAATAAATGTTGCAATTTAAGGGAGTAAGGGCAAGATATTACTTGTCAAAATATTTAAAAATATACATGCTCTTTAAGAATTTAAGAAGTTATTTGCAACAGCATAAAAACTAGTAACAGAAATGAAGAGTGAAAATGAGACAAATAAGGGGCAGAATAACAAAATAAGTTTATATAGCACAATGACAGCATTTATGATATTTATACTGCAATATAATACTGGTAAAAATATTATATGTGTTTCTGTTATTAATCTGTTTTTTATCACCTCTGAATTTTGTATATAAATCCACATTTCAAGGGTTTGGTTTTTTTTTTTTTTGTATTATGAAATGATAATAAAAAAGGAAGATGAAAAGTCCAGTGTAAGAGAACTCAAGAAATCACAAAATGTTATCTTCTGCACCTTTCATTTTCCCAATTTGCACATGTGGTGAGTGCAGTGAATGAGACATTACTCTGGAATCTAGGAACATAATTTTCATCTTGATTTTAGCTCCCTGTTTGGCCTTCAGCAAGTCAGTCAGCCTTTCTCTACTTCAATATCTTGAACTACAGAATGAAGATAATAAAAACATATACACAGAGCTTTGTAAATCACTGAGAGTTGGATCACAGCAAACCTAGAGAAACATCTCTGGAAAGGATTAAAAGGTCTGCAATGCTCTGCAGAGTTTTTTCTTACTTCTACCCCATAGATGCAGCCCCCACATCTCTCACAGACCGCAGGAAGCCACAGAGGCCAGCAGTGCCTCAAAGCTCGCCTGAGACCAGGCCCAAGGCTTAGGCTGCGCTCCCAGACAGTAAGGCACAAATCAATGTCTATGATATCAAGAAAAAAAGTCAACATCATTCCAGCAAGATATATAAAAGAGGAGATATGACTCTCAACTGGGAGTTCTGCAGTTGAGCCTGGTTCCCCTTCTTCCTGCTTTCTGCCTCTCTTCCGGCAAAAGGAGAATCCTGGAGCACACCGGATGTGCCATAAACTCGAGGGCCTCCGCACGGCCCCTCTCCTACAGCCTTCCAGGCCTTCCTGCAACTCTTCCCTCTTACCCTTCCATTTTCTCTGTGGACCTCAAGACCTGCAGACAGGGCATGCCTTGCAGTGCCATCTTTCCAAGAACAAAGGTCACCTTATGTGAGCCTTAGAATGTAACTATCTCATTTTTAAATTCTGCATGAATAAGTAAATGGGAAGTATAATTACCTTCCCTTGCAAGAGTGCTGTGAGTATTAAGTAGTTAATGACTATTAGGCTTTGTTAAGCATCATTTTGCAATTTTGATTTCTCAATTCAAAAATATTGTTATAGTAGGTATTGCATTTAATTATCTGTCACCCCCTGTCTGGAGCAAGGAGCATATATTTTAGCTGAATTAGTATTGCAGAATCCCCTTTATCACACAGCAAAGTTGTTACCTAACTCTGGATGTAATAATTAAACACAGAATGCTCTTTTCATATCCATATATATGTGTATATTTCAGACCCATTTATTGATTCCCTGAGTAAAATCTGCTTGACATGTGATTAGTAACAGACTGGTATTACTGCTACTGTGACATCACTAAAGCTTTCCTTCCCGAGAACTTCACTTTATTCTGAGGAACTGTCAAGTGTTTAAATAAGTAAGCAGGTGTGCTAAATAGAGATGTTTATGATATCTGGCAGGGAAAGAATATAAGTGGATGCTTACATTCTTTTAATGCACCCAGTACTCTCTGTAATTTTAATTTCTCTTCACTTAATAAAAAAATCCTCCCATTTGACAAACTACTTGGGATTGTTTTTAATCTTTTAAAACTTTCTTACTGAAGGCAAAGTTTGACTCTGTATGATATAATCTAAGGCCAAGCTAACTCTTGGGAAAACCTTGAAAGGTGAAGTGTCATTGTCACTACATTAAAAAATAAAGAATTTCTTTATGAAACTATAAGTTTCAAAATAAAAGTCTGTATCTTAGCATATTACAGGAACTTGATACTACACTACATGCTAGAGAATATAATTGAGAAATTATTGAAATAAAAGGATAAAGGAAAAAAGTAGGCATATGAGAACAAGGTGGATTCTAATAATTATTATCATGTAACAGTTTTAACTGAAAAATGGAAAAAAAAAGTTGCAGAAAAAAATATTTAAAAGAGATAATTATTCCCATTAGTTAGCTAGAATTAGTTCTTGCTTACTCCATTTTTTCTCTCTGAATTTTACTAAGCAGTCTAAATCAAAGATTTTGCTTGGTAGATCTTTATATCACATTGTTTTCTGATTATGTTTTTAGTGGACAGGGGTGGCGAAAGCTTAGTGCAATTCTACTTTGAAACTTTTCTTTTGTAAGGATAAATGTAACAACAATTTAAAATGCTATGTAGGTGGAAGGATTACCAAGTTAAAAAAAAAAAAAAAAAGTAATCTAGAGAATGATGCCACAGACTGGAAGAAACAAAGAGCCTGAATAAATCCTCAATGAGAACATTATCCTCCTATGAGAAAGACCAACTCCAGATCTGAATCTGGCTTTTAAAATCATCTCCTGCTTTTATACTGAGCCAAAAAAAAAAAAAAAAAAAAAGAATCCTGCAGATGAGCACTATTCTTAAAGACTTATGACAAATCTATAGTGAATAAGACAAACACTTTTTCCCAAACATCTCTGACTCGGCTGTTACTGGGCTCACACTCAAAAAGGAAATGGTATGAATATGTCAGACACAGAGAAGTTTATGAGCTAGGGTACAGCACTGGGCTAACACAACTTTATTGTTTTCAGGAGCCCAGCTCACAGTGCTGACATGTGTGGGCTGGAGGGATCAGTCCATCTGGAGCTGGGGGGGACTCTTGGCACCATGATGCCCAGAGTGGCATAGGCATGCCTTGCACGCTTAACATGTAAATCAATTAGAGGAATTTCCCCAGGAAATTCAATGCACCTGAATTTTGCATTATAGTCTGGTCTGCAATTAATAAAAAAAGATGATCAAATGACTGGAATGTTGCATATTATTTCCAATTGTTCTCCAAATTCTTAGAAATGCTGGAGGATATTTTAATTCATTGAAAAAAGACATATGCAAGAACTAAAAAACAGTGTGTGTGTTTTCAAGAGTAATGTATAGGACTGTTGATCTAATATTCTGAGTTTCCTTCATCACCAGCACTAAGGGAGTTGACAACTTACTCTGTGCAGCTCACTTGTGGTCACAGTTGTAAGCTATGAATATGAGTAAGAGGTGAGGGCAGATGGGGAAAAGGATATGCGCAAAAAATTCACAATGTCAATAATTTCTAAGTTGCAAAATAGTCACAAATGCTAGGCATTTTGTGCTGCTCTTCTGACAGAGAATCACTGGATTAGGGTCCTAGAGAAAATATTCTTGCATCACACAAGCTCACATAGGCTCCCATAAGGAGCTCCCAGGAGTTCCCAGGAGCATAAACCAATGGTCAAGGTTTTTGTGGGTGTCTAGTAAATATTTTTTTGAAAAATACAAGTTGTGTTTCCCTGGCTTAGTCATTCAGACAAAATCAGGTATTTAAATGTGGAATTTAAACTTCATAGTGAATCTGTAGTTTGGGACAGGGTGTTTGGATGCATTGCATTATTTGAAACATGTTCACTCTTCTCATTAATAACAACAGTCACCTGGTGACTGAAAGGACAGAGTTCAAAATGAGTTAGTTTGTATCCTAACGAGGTGGGAAGTATTAGCAGCTTCATGAACAGATGTAAAGAGCTCACATTTCCATAGGGAATAACATTTCACCAATGTTATTCTACCTTTTTAACTATTAAACACCCCTCACACACTCACTTTGAAAGTTCTTGCTTATTTTACAGCATAAAACACAGACAATTTGTCAGAAAATACTGTGCTTCAGTAATTCTTCCTTCAAATGAAGAGTTGTCTGCTTAATACCAGTGCAGGATCTGGTGCGTATTGCTTTTTCTATCTTCTGTTCCAGATCACAAATTCCAGAGGAGTCTCCTTCAGTAGATTAGTGTTTTGTTTTGTTTCTTAATCCTTCAACCACAACTGAACTTCAAAGAACCGTCATTAGAGCAACACTGTTCCTGGCTCTTCTAAAAGATCAGTTGGAAATTTCTCCATGCTTTTGGTTGCCAAACTATAGGACAGAGATTCGTTTTCTTTGTGGTTGTTACGTGGCTTAGTAACCAATGCAAAAGATTTATACCTGTACTTATCCTGAAAGAATCTGTTGCTCCATTTCAAACATGCAATACTTGTATTGTTTCTTATGCTAAATCTTTTTTGTCCCTCTCTGTTAAATGTTCAACATAAATGCATTGATTGAAGATTTTTTTATACCCCCTGAGTTTCTTTCTTTCCAGTCTTTCACATAACTGACACATCAGGTAGCCATGAGAAACCTTCTAACATCTCTTAACTAACAAAATATTTGTATATCTGCCAGCTATTCTTAGTTCCAACAAAGTCAATTATTCTTTTATGACATAAGAATAAACAAGGTACAAATCTTAACTATACTGCATATAATAAATTTGTAAGGAACTCTACAGTTCAAAAGGACCAAAGGAATTTTTAAATTTTCATGGCTTTATATTTAATTTAAGGTTGGCTGAAAACTTGGTGGTCTTGTCTGGCTATTTGTTCTAAGTCTTTAGTGTTCATAGCACATATGTGCTTATGAGATACAGAGAAAAAAAAAAAAAAAGTTTATGAGCTTTGTGATCTTTCTTCCTCAGTAGTTTTTGGCAATATTCTTCCTATGAGCAGATAATACAACCAATCTTTTTATCAATGAACCTACAGTACTTTAGACAAAGGATCACTTCTTTGCATCACATATTTGATGGTACAAACATTTCAGAGATCCATCTGTAGGATAAAAATAGTACTGTAATAGAAATTATCTGGTGAAGAAGAGGCTGGAGAGAAGAAAGAGAACCTGAACCTGAACTTGAACTTGATTCAGCACTGAAATATAGAGAAGCACCTACAGACTGAATTTCACCACTGAGTAGTTAATAACTCTCTGATGTGCTTCTCTCTATGTATACTAGCTATAGAGAGAGTCAAATAAAATATTAGTTCTAATTTAGATATCTCATTAATCAGTGAATCTGGGCTTTGTAATCCATAGGTTTCTATTACTCCTGTTACAAAGCAGCTTTGGGAAACACAGCTTCATCAAAAATAAGTTGTCTGGTCACTAAAGTAAAATAAATGATAAAAAAGAAACAACATACAAATTTAGTTCTCAAGAAAATGCACAAGAGATCAAGTGCTAAAAACTTGTGACTTATGATCTATGTTCCTCAGTTGATTTATCGCTAATTAAGATTTAATAATGCCTCATATGGGTTAAATAATAAGTTGTTGTAAGATAACTGGATCTGAGACAAAAGTCCATATATGCCTATAGTTTTGGTTTAGGTAAGTTCTGTATTCCTATTAGATTTTTCCCATTTGTGTACTCTTTAAACTAAAATCATCTAGAATATCTTGAAAAAAAAAAAGAAAAAAAGGCTCATTTTTATTCCCTTACTGGCCTATTTGCACATATTGTTATAATTCAGCATTGGCTTTTAGATCATTAGAATGATGAAGTTGTCTTAAGAAAGATCATAGTGTTCCATGCCTAAAAAACCTCAGATATTTTGATTGTACAGCTCCACATTATGTTCTGGATCCGGGAAGAGAGTGTAACAGAGAAGTTGCCATCACTCACCAGCATGCATGCAGAGTGTACCTGCTATAGGCACCTGTGGGGACACAAACAATAGCTCAGTAACACCACAAACCCCACTCACTGTTTTCTTCGTATATACACACACTCTGAAAAAACAGAAACGTTAGCTTTAGTGCCAGCCCAGACGCATATTTCTAAAGGTCAGTTTAATTCATCAGAAGTGGTTGAAAGCGTGCCAGTTGAAAAGATGCCTTTCCACTGGGTCTTTTTGCTCTTGTGAACAATGCTTTTTAATGTTGAAAGCCTACCTAAAGGGCAAGTTCTCCCTGCAGAACTGCACAGTGTCTTTAGTGATACTGGGATCTCACTCCATATACAGACTTCTCTCTTGCATGGAAAGAAAAGGTAAAATATCATATTCAATATACTTCAAGAGGGCCTGAGGAGGCCTGTCCATTTTTTTCCAGTACAAATGTGGAGGCACATAGTGGTGCATACTATTTCTTGTTAGCATTTTAGTAACATCCATGGCACCAGCCATCTGTTGTGCCCAGTATACACATGCTGTAGATGTACAAAGGGTATTCAGAGAGTGAGAGACCCAGGGTGAGCATCAGTTTGAGGCTTTCTATACCACAGGGCAGAGGCTGCAGTGCCCTGTTTTGGTTGGTGCTTTAGGTAGGTGCACTCACATAAAACTGTGCCTCTGTATGAGACGTGAGTAACCCACAATGGTCTAAAAAGAGACTCTCAGACACACAACCCTGGAAGATGTCAGTCCCATCTGCATGGTTGCACGAGAAATGGGCAAACTGTAGACTTCCCAAAATTGTGGGTGACTCAGAGAGAGAAGCCAGAAGTGACTTTGAGTCTGTTTAGAGGTGAAAGATCACAGAGGTGATATCAACAATAACACGAGCAGAAGCTACCTATTTATTTACATACTCCTGTATTGTATACTGTATAAAATGTGTATCAGTGCATTATAAACATATTAATTAAAAATGAGTTTTATTAATTTTTATTAATGTATTTAATGGATGTTGTTTTATTTTCACTGAAGAAATGACTTTTTCTTCTTGTCTTCTTTGTAGAGTTTTTTTTTTCAATAGAATCTAGAATGTATAATTACAAAAATCTAATGAAATTTTCTCTTTATTTGAAAATTGTTGTGCTTTGTATATATTGGATTTTCAAAATCTTTGGGAAATACCAAAACATTATAAGATACAAATTCACATTAATGTTGTCAGAATGTCAGGATATATAAAATAAATGTGTTAAAAAGAAAGCCTGTAACACTAATTATTCTATATGAAAGGGTTAAGAAAGGTTCACGCTGAATTACTACCATTTTCCAAGTGGTAAGTAAATATGCCAACAGAAAACAGGTGCCATTAAATTTAACTACAAGTTCTTCATATCAAAGGCTAAAATGGGCTACATATTGCATAAGGTTCTATTTTAAAAATGAACCTCAAAGGAGTAACAGCATATCTCTGATTAAACTTATATAACAGTGAAAGCAAGGACTAGTGAATTACATAGGAAATAATATTCATATTAAGTTATTTACAAATTCAGCCATATGAACTCTCAGGTAAGGGACTGATCAAGGGTTTGGCTTTGGACATTAAAAAAATGTTACTTTGCTTTTTGAGTTTTTATGGCAGAGTAATTCCTTTCTGTTTTTTATCCTCAGATAGCTGAGTACACCTTTGATCTTATCATTCACCTTAATAACAAAAGAATTTTACTGAGGCTCATTTTTTTATAAATCACACCAGCAAGGTGTTATCCCATGGTCCCAAAGTAATGGAAGAGGGAGTTAGAATGAACTCCGTTTTGCATGAAGCAGTGCAACAGTCACAAATGGACATTTGTTCAAAAATTTTAGTCATCTTCTTCTGCATGTTATGTGAGTACATCAAGTTTTTTGGACTGCTGCAATTTCAAAGTTTGGAACATGCTTTCTTAGACAGGACTAGAAACGGCTGATAGGAAAGGCCTGAGTTAGTTATTCTGGTCAGTTCTCTTTCTCACTAGGGCTGTGTTAAACACATCATGAAGGAGATATTCAAGCCAAGAGAAGGAATTTAAGTACATAAAGACCTATGAATATGAATAGTACTTGAACCTCTATATCGCTATTTTTGAAATTCCATCTGTACAAAAATAAGGTATTTTCATATATCTCTTTCACATGCACATAATACACACAGAGATGCTTCTAATCTCTGTTTATTGTGTGCAAATAACTACCTCCTAAATGATTGTAAGTGGTATGACATCAAACCAGCCATGCTTCATGTCCTGTGACAAGTTGAGTCAGGGACCAAAGACCCAAGACGCTTTAGGGTAGTATCCTTCTATTCCCCTTTTGACAAGTGCAGTTAATGACATTGGCTTGGGCAGAACTTCACTGGGCAAAGCATCTTTGTCAGATGCACAGAACTGCACAGACTATTTAGCCTAAAGATGATGTGACCTTCTGATCATCTGCAAGTCAGAAGCTCCCAGAAGTGTTGTGGAAACAACATAGTCAAGAATAACAACAACAAAAAGATGAAAAATCACATCTATTCCCCATTCACTTTTGTTCCAGATTGAGCAGATGTGGAGGGATATATTTGACACCTGCAAAAGATAATTGCAGAGAAATTATTTCTCTGATTAAAAATCAAAAAAAAAAATCTCTTTTGGCAGGTTTAAATGACACTAATCTAAGGAAAGTATTCATTTCCATTCCAATTTCTCATCCTTAGTTACTTATGAATTTATGCAGCACACAATTCAAACTCTGAAACAAAGAAATATTGTTTGTCTGAAGACAAACAGTCTCTACTTTTTTTTCACCTTGTTATTATTTTTCTAATTTACCTACATCTTTGCACACAATTTTGTGCCACAGTTATCTGACAGTTGTCTGCATTTAGATGCTCAAGTTTTGAATTGCCATTTTTCCTCTTATTTTTTTCTCCATCCCTTTTATTTACATAGACCCAAAGTTCCTAGTGCTGAGATTTGTCTTTTCTAGTCTTTGTTTCTCACTATTAAAGGACTACTAAAGTCAAACAGACCCTGGAAGTATGTCAGGTATTTTGTATCAAAAAAAATCTTTCTCTGAGGTAACTGAAACATGCACAGATTTTGCTGCCTTTTTGTGTGAATGCTTTACAAAAAGAGAAACTGTCTTTTTTTTTTTCACTGCAAATTGGAAAGGTAGTAAAAACCTGCTCTTGAGTAGTAGTAATATGTGAAGAGAAGAAGCAGCGAGCAGTAGTAGGTTTGACTCCTGAAAACCCTTCCTGCATTACATTTATTGAAGGTGGTGTAGAGTGGTTCACGTTGGCACTGAGATGAGGAAGAAACAGGCCAATGATGTATCCTGCTGCCAGTGCTCGCCCCAGCCCAGCCAACCCCCTGGCTGCCTCCTGGCTCTCCAGCATTGGGCCCTGTGCCACAACACACGCTGCAGAGACGCCACTACTCCTGGGTTGATGTTTAGCACTACAGCACTCTCAGCACTCGTACAGAAGCCAGAAGCACAAGAGTAAACAGATGACCAAATGACACCATGTATATGTGTTAAGAGCACTCAGAGCAATTTTGACATAAATGCTAGGTTTTATAAGAATTTTTGTAGTGCAGTGGATGTCCTCCCTGCACTCTGTTATTTGAGGTATCACAATAACCTTACAAGCTACAGGAATAGCTATATTATGAATACTTACGGTAGGGTATCTATTTAAACAAACAAACAAAAAGATCCACTGACAGAAATGGGTATTTCCTGGCTAGTATATCAACATGAGTGATCCTGCAGGAATTATGACAAAGTGATTCCAAATTTAGATTGAAAAGAATTATGAGCAGATATTGGTTTCATTGCCTTCCCTGATTCTGTACTATAACTTTATTCAAATGCCTATTTATACTTGTGTACATGTCCTGGAATAACTTTGCCACTATACTACAACATCCCCATTGTAAATGCTTTTCAGCAGGAACAAGAGAAGCCAGTTTCCCAGCCAAGAAACCAGACTTTAGCAGGAAGTGATCTCAGTAGGCATATCCTTCATTTCTGGAGTGAGTTGCTTGAGCCAAAAGGCAAATGAGGACACATCTAAGCATACAAGTAGAGTAAATAAAATGTGCTACAAATTAAATGAAAATCAGTCAACAGAGGAACATTAGGTTCTCTTTTGTTGAAGATACACACTTTTGCAATTAAAATAGTACACTATTTTCTAATATACACACTGAAATGATAAAGTACCATTTAACTGTAGAAGTGCTCCAAATAGTCTATTGTGATCTAAATACATCTGTGGATTAAAGGGTGTAAAATATGTCTTTCTTCAGATGTGGTAGCATTATAAAACCACATATGATGGTATGTATCATTGTTACACACGTGCTTTTAATTTCTGCCAGGGAATAAGAGCAAAATCCTTTCTTTGCCTGTTCCTCATGTCACAGACAATGTATGAAAAGATAAGTTACAGACAGATCTGACAGTGTTAAAAGGAAGCCTCAGAACTTGCTCTAACCAATTAATAGATACTAATCTAACCTATCTAACCAAATAATAGATACTCCTTTCATTCTTCTAATGAAGATAGTTTATGCATTTCATAAATATTTGACCATTTCTATCCTTTTTTTTTTTAAATTCCACAATCACAAATATTTGTCCACGGGATGCCTACATATTTAGAAGGGCTGTTGGAAATATTTTGTATACTGTAATTACCACAGTGTTTTCCTCATAATACAGATCCCTATATTTACTGTAGATCACTCATCCCTGAATATATCTTTGCCTATTTCCTTGAGATTCTCCTTGTGCTGCTCTCAGTACAATACCTGAATACACAGGAGATCATGGAACACTCTTGAGAGAACCTGTGTGAAATACATTGACATTATGCTTTCAGTTTTTTAGGGACAAAACAACTGAGAAGCACAGAAAAATTATTGTTAGAGCTCTAGTCATGCTTGGTCATTCCTAAATAAAACATGTAGCTTCACCTAGCCTTCATCTAATTCCTAACTCTACTTGTTCTTCGACCTTGTCTTTTGACTTACCACCACCATTCATTCTAGGTATTTGTGGAACCTCCCTTCCCAGGAAGCATTACAGGAGACAAAAGGAAAAAAAAAGTATCCCATTTTTCTGTACCTAATATTATGATAGTCCTTGAGAGCTAAGAGAAGCAACTTTATGGAAAATCCTGCCCAAGCCTTCCAGCCCTGGACTTAAGCATGTCCAGTATGGATGAAATCTTCAGTTTATCTACTCTAATAATCTTTATTGAGAACTTGGCTCTAATGTGCCTTGGAGATGTAAGAAGGCTTGCCAAAAGTTCAAGGATATAGCAACAAGTGCATTTCTGATGTCAGAATGACTCCAGCATATTAGAATCATAGAATCATTAAGGTTGGAAGGGACCTCTAGAGATCATCTAGTCCAAACTCCCCTGCACACGCAGGGTCACCTACAGCATGTAGCACAGGACTGCGTCCAAGTGGGTTTGGAAGATCTCCAGAGAAGGAGACTCCACAACCTCCCTGGGCAGCCTGTTCCAGGGCTCTGTCACCCTCACTGTTGAGAAATTTTTCCTTAAGTTCCTGTGGAACTTCTTCTGGTGTTTCAGTTTGTGGCTATTACCTCTAGTCCTATCAGTGACCTCTGCTGAAAAGAGGCCGGCCCCATCCTCCTCACTGCCTCCCTTGAGGTACTTATAGACACTAATCAGGTCCCCTCTCAGCCTTCTCTTCTCCAGACTGAACAAGCCCAGCTCTCTCAGCCTTTCCTCATAGCGCAGATGTTCCAGGCTCCTGATCATCTCTATAGCCCTGCACTGGACTCTCTCCAGCAGCTCCACATCCCTCTTGTACTGGGGGGCCCAGAACTCAACAAAACACTCCAGATGTGGCCTCACCAGGGCTGAGTGGAGGGCCAGGATCCCCTCCCTTGACCTGTTGGAGATGTCCTTCCTAATGCACCCCAGGATCCCATTGGCCTTGGCCACGAGGGCACCCTGCTGCCTCATGGTCAAGTTGTCATCCACCATGACGCCCAGGTCCTTCTCTGCAGAGCTGCTCTCCAGCAGGTCAGTCTCCAGCCTGTGCTGGTGTCTGCAGTTATTTCTCCCCCGGTGCAGGACCTTGCACTTGCCCTTGTTAAATTTCATGAGGTTTCTCACTGCCCACTTGTCCAGTCTGTTCAGGTCCCTCTGGATGGCAGTGCAGCCCTCTGGGGTATCAATTACTCCTCCCAGTTTCAAATCATCAGCAAACTTACTAAGGGAGAACTCTGTGCCTTCATCCAGGTATCAGAAGCTAGACACAAAAAACTCAGCACAGTAGTTACAAACATTTATTAACACAGACATTTCCCTGTTCTGAAACAAACAAACAAACAAACAAAAACGTTTGAATGGAACTTCTTTCCCCTTTCCTTCCTTACCACTGAACCACTGAAGTTAGACAGAAGGGAACATTTCATCTTAACCAATTAAAGTCTGGCAGTCTTATGAGTAAATAAAACTAGAGGGCTATAGTGGAAATTCCTGGGCAGCTTTATAGGCATTCTGCATATGTGTTCACATAAGCTTCTACAATATATAATTAATTAAAGAAAACATGAAAGTTAGCTAAATTGTATCATATAAACTAAAACTTATGGGCAATTCTAGATGAAACCTTTAAGTCAGAACAGAGTGAAGGAATGAATAAATAAATCTTACTGAAGTCTTTAAAGAGAATAAAATTCCCAGTTGGAACATTTTGATTTTAAAATCAATTTTTGTATCTAATTTTTGCTCTATTATTAGTCTATAACACTTTTCTCTTAGGAACCCTTATGAAACATGTATGTTCTTTTTGAATGTATTTCATGCCTAATAGATAAAGTATCATTGTATTAATACATTTAATCATTAAAACTCTTTAATAAGCAATGATTCATTCAAAATATTAACCTATTTATAGTTAACTTCCTAAACCTGCTAAGGAACAGAACACGAAAAGGACAAAAATATATTGCACTAATTTCAATAAGACTTGCTTTTAAATGAGCAGAGAACTACTTATGAAAGATTGGAGGGTTGGCAATATTATAGAGCGTGTCAAAATACTAAATTCTGCTATAAGCATTTGTCTCCACTGGCAGGTTGTCATTTCCTGAGAATGAAGATTTATCCAAATGTGGATTTTCTCCTGACTTCCATGAATTTGATGAACAATGATGGTGAAACAATATGTAAAAGCATTTGCTCCATCAGACCTTTCCAAATTCAAACATTTTAAGGGTTTTTCAAATCTCACACAAATCTGTTGAGTGTACAAACCAAGAGGGCATTTTAATCCCTCATGCAAGATTTCTAGTAATCTTTCTTACACATAGACTAGAAATAGCTATACATGGCAACAATGAGAAATCTGCTAATTTATCATATGAATGCCAGAAAAATATTTCCTCTATGCATTTAGTTCCAGAGAGAAGCAAGAAGCACAAACACTTGAAGGGATAGTGAAGAAAATATTTTCCACAAACCAAGAAGTATTTCTTCACTTTGAGATTTGCACAAATTCTGGAAGATATTTCAAAAAAAAAAAAAAAAAAAAAATAAATAAATAAATAAATAAACTGGTTACAATCTTTCATATTATTAACACAATTCTTTGTGAAGATTTAGCTATCTAATCTTTGCCTCCTTCAGGGATTTTGAGTTTGTCTTCAATGCAAATTAAACTATTTTTAATATTACCAGCCAGAACTGTAATAGCTTTAATTTGGTTAACAAAGATAATAATAGATGAATGTAAAATAAATTCAGCATAGTCTATATAGAACTGCCAAGGCTCATAAGAACACATGCATAATTTTGATCCTGCTGAAATCTGGGATTTTGTTATTACTAAATAATTAAAACCAGAATGGATATCATATTTGTCTGTTCACTTTGTAGTGAACAGTCATTTGAAAGCAGTGGTACACAATCTGTGTCTCATATCTGACTATTAGAATTCATTTTAATTATAATTTTTCCATGTATCTACTCTCTTTTCGGAAGGCTCATCAGAAACTAGCCAGGAGTGAGCCACAGATATAATGTTCTCCTTCTGGCAGTTTGCTTCCTGGTATCGCTTATCTCGGGAAGTTATGTTCCCCATTCCATCAAACGACCAAATTGCAGATGTGGCTCTAGAGAGATATTAATGGGTCTGATCATGACTGGAATGAACTCAAAGGGCACCAAAGAAAGACGGTGGCTGAAAGTGAACTGCCATCTCCAGAATAATACATTAGTCCTATGCCCCCTTTTTTTCAATGATTCAGCAGCTGTTGAGAAAGAAAGCGTTTGAGAGCAAACTCCAAGTATTGTTGTAACAACAGCAGCTATCTGTAACTACTATTTTTCTAGAAACTTTTAGGATATAAACTATCTTCATAGAAATATGTGTACATGTACTGTACAGTGTTTCCATGTGTCTGCATATACAGTCATGAGGAGAAGGAATATCACAGTCTTCAGAAGCCTCCATTGGAATTTTTTGAGGCTTACTATGACAAGAAATTTATCTTACAATGCTCAAAGCTTATGCAGAAAATCTGTTGGAAGACTTTGAATTCTCTGTGCAAAAAGCTTGACATTTGTGAAATAAAGGCTTCATTTAGTAGAGCCAGTTGTTATAGAAAATGCTATTTAATACTTTATAGTATAATCCCCTTTTTTGTTTGTTTGTAAGTATCATCATATTTACTTAGAAATCTTATTTTTCTCATAGTTTTTAATTTTTATATGAAAAGAGAAACAAAGCCTATCTTTACTGATTATTGCATACCAAAGACTCTTTTCTATAGAGGATAACTTGCTAAACAATTGAAATGATTTAGTACATGGATGAAACATACACTCAGCCAGAAAAAATAAAATTGAATTAGAAACATGGAAGATTGTATCAAAGAGATCAATGAAATTAATTAAATAAAATATAATTGCATAAGAGTAAGATGTCAGGAAAAGTTCAAACAACCCAAATAGTAGAGCTAAAGGAAAAATATTTCAAGAATTAGTTGCCTGGTCACTAAAGCAAAATAAATGATAAAAAAGAAACAACATACAAATTTACTTCTCAAGAAAATGCACAAGAGATCACCAAAATGTTCAGAAATGGTATGAATTTGTTGAAAAGGTTCTTGAAACCAAAAGCAGGTATGGAGCTTGGTACTTCAGATGAGAACTTCCTAGAGTGATGCCTGACTTTTAACTTTGCCTACTCAGAAAAATCTTGGCAAACTGATTTAACACTTATATGCTAGAATGAGATCATATGTTTCCATCTAAGTAACTAGACTTTCGGCAGATTTAACTAAGACATCAGAATGTCTATACAAAAGCTTACATTTGGTCTAAATTAGGCATGGCACCAGTAACAATCATGACATACATGTGTACTGTGTAGCCAGCATTAAATTTATAGTAGTCATAGAGTCTCTCTTCCCTCAGTTATACGTAAATATTTCTTTTGGCAATGAGCTGTGAAAGAAGCTGTACTCTGTTCTCCTAACCTGATGATGAAATCATACCGTACAGAAAAATGTCAAGAGAGAAAAAATGAATAAACCCTCCTTCCCCAAAATATAAATAAATAAGTATAATTACAAACACTTGGTAATCAGGGCTAACAATTATATTCAGGTTGCAGCTGAAAAAAAAAAAAAAAAATTGATTTATGCTAATCTTACACAATAAGGTTGACCTTCAGACAAGATCTACCAAAACTGTCACCAAGATTTTACAGGTAGTGAAGGCCCAAGTCTTAGAAGAAATGGGTCATTCATATTCTGGGTGGAAACCAGTTTTTACTCATTATTATTCTGGTTATGACTTAAAGGGGAAAAAAGTTCCCCAGATAAATTTCAGTGATATGGGTGGAGATTTCCTTTGAATTTTGGGTTTGTCTGAACTCAGTACTCGAAGCAAAATTTGGAGGATATTAATGCACATTAAATGAAAAAGTTAATGTCAACCTCTTTAGAATTAAATAGATAAGATTACTCTGCTTTAGCTATAAAGCTCCAAAAGAAAACTATTTTGAAAATGCCCAACATTCAGAAGAGACATTTACAATATAAAAAAAAATCTGAAATACTCAAAAATAATTCCACCAGTCCCAGAATATTGTCACTCAGTTAGAGCTATTAAATTGCCATGTAAGACAAATCGTATCTGCAGGTTCTCACATTCAGTTATACAATATAAAAACCTTACTGAGAGGGGAGTCAATAAGTCTCCCCTTTAAAAAAATGTTAGTCTAAAGTCCTGTTGAAAGTGATAGCTATGCCTATGACTTTCTTTTCTCTTTCAGTTTCAGGTATATAATCTATGCATCTATCTCATGAACCTATACTAAATCCATCCACTCACCAAGTGGTTTTCTATATTTCGGTAATATAATACCAATAATATCACTCCATATCCATCAAAAGTGCACCAAGAGTAATGCTGTTGTTAAGACCAGAAATTAATTTAAGAAATTAACCACCTGGTTATCTCCCCGCTATTGAAATTTGCTTGGGGCATTCTCTTAGCCTGAGAACTGCCTTCCTCGTGGAGGAAAATGAGCAAGGACAATACACTTCAGGGGCCCACATAAGGCACTCCAAGCTTTTATGGCCATGAACAGACTGGAGCTAGTATGAAGGCTTTCCTGAAATGCACATTGTGTGGAGGTCATGTCCTCAGCACTAACTGTTTCATTCTACATAGCTGGTTCAGTTCAGTTGGTTCTGCTCTGCTCTATTCTATTCTATTCCCTCTACATACTGGTCTCTATTCACTCACACAACTTGTTAATATAGCTTTGCATGTAGGTTGAGATACTAAGCTCGATCTGTTTGTCTTCCTTTAATCAGTACAAGAAAAGACTACAAGAAACTAATAGCTTTCCAAATTACATTAAACAGTAAACTCTGAGGACTTTTTGACCAAATCTACATGTAACAAATCCTTCTCTTCTGTTGTTTATTAAATGCTTCTATTAATTCCATACTGTATCCTTAAATAGCATCAGTGATATAATAATAGCTGTTTGTGCACATTCTGTGCCTAGAGCAAGCCTTTCAAGATGTTTCTGAAGGCAACTGACCCATACTTTCCCTAGAAACATCATATCTAAGTCAGAGAAGTGACAATGTACAAAACAATTTTGTGAGGAGAAAGTTTGGAAGCAAATAACCTGTAGCATTTTCTTTAAGCAGTAAATGAGAAGCAAGTAGTTATCAATACAAGTGAATTTCTAGAGAGGCCAAAAGAAAGTTCAGATTAAAGTGATTTTTGAAAGAGCACTGGATATGGATGGTTCATAAAATAGACTTGAGTAACAATTTTACAGGAAAGAGTACATGTCTTTGATTAGATAGGTTTGGCTTCTACCACTCATTTTCACATGAAAACATGATTAGGAGAGAAAACTCATCTTAGTTGTCTTTCTTGAGATAGTATTTGCTCATCTGAGTTTCATTACAAAATAAGATTTTTCCTAAGCAGAAATGACAGATCTTTGCTTGGCTCTTTGCACTCCCCAAATCAACTAAATGTATTGGTCTTGGTGTATGGCATTATGCAGACATCCATGTCTTCTAAGTCAATGATTATGCATATTTCCATAGTTACGGATTTAAACAGTGGAGTGTTTACAAGACTAGCATTAGTCCCCTGAAACTAATTACATTAGGATCTCTCAATGAGGAGTGATTTATTCCTCGGTAAGGAATCAGACTGTCTAGGTGAAGATACAGCGTGGTTAATTTGATCTAACTGAACTACAAGCTGTCATCAAAAGCAAAAGAGATTTGCCCCCTTTTCCAGACCATATATATCTTTGATCTGAATCTAGCAAGATTTTAAATCTAGGTTCAATTTTGTGGTACTAGACTGACTAAAATTACCTTTTTTTTTTTTTTTTTTTTCTTTTGAAATGCTAACTTCACTATGGATGAGTGAGCTGACCGGACTGAACTTGTTGTTATACAATATAAGAAACACTTTGTGTCACCCCATACTGGACAGCCAGAGTACAGAGTCACAGCCAAATTGAAGGGGCACCCTGGTTACATATCCATCAGGATGTGCCTGCATGTGTGATGATGACGCCTGCATTTAAATCATGGTGTAAGATCTAATTAGGTCAAGGTCTAAGGCTTCACCTCTGAAGAGACAGAACTTTTTCTTTTCTTCACTGACTACAGAGGGATCCTAGAGTCTAGCACGATGGGCCAAACTTAGCTTTTGTAGACCTCCTCCTTTTCACTCAGAATTTATATTCTCTTTCTAAGGTACAGGGAAAATGGCTCAGAAACCATAAAGACAGTGCTCAGTAATTTAACAGATTAATTTATTTTGTTTATTTGTATAGGTTCACTCTCTTCTGAAACAGTACCTTTATTTCAGTTAGAATGATAGCCAACTTAAGAAAGGTACAATAACTTCAGCTGAAATCAGGATGTTGAAATAAGGAAACTGTGGCTTTTGTTGTCAAAAGCAGTTATAAATTCACCTTTAATATTTGTCTATGCACCTACAATGACTATACATAAGCCAAGAACGTACTAACATTGCTTGACAATGACATTTACAAGTATAAGTGACAGTGCTGTACAGGTTTGCCTCTCAAAATACAACAAATACTAGAGGTCTTCTGTTTCTAAGGTAACATTGTGATTACAAATGACAAATGACATGAATGAAACAGAATGTTCTTCCTCATTTGGAGACCTTCCCATTCATATTTACATTTTATGTGACCAAACCTTTTTATGCATTGTACCTGAATGCTCCTGACATTTAAAAATGTAGAATCCAAAAAAAAAAAAAAAAAAAAAAAAAACTTTTTATTAAATTACAAATGAAATTAAGAGCACTGTTTACTCCATAGATGTTTCCTGGGTTTTAACCTTGGTTTTAAAATGTTTCGGTTAATAGTCAGTGAAATTTCGTATTTACGATTCTAAGCATCAGTGTGAAAGAGGCAGGTGGAATACTCCAGAAGTTTATCATTAAGTCTGCATTAGTTGGAAGCAAAGGCTAAGGACAATGTCATACACACCTCATCTTCACTATTCCAGCTCGAGTGGTGAATGTTGCATAGTGCTGTAGATCAGTATATATGAGTAAATCCTGCTTCCCCACGGCAGTCCTACCTTGGCACTAGCTGAAGACGTGAAAGGATATCGGAGATATTTCTGCTGACTGACTCTCACTGAAATATTTCAGTGGCTCTAAAATGGTCATGTCTAAATTTCAGATTTCAGATTTAATACCTGTAAAAATGATCTTCGAATATTGCATGTATGCATAGTGATACTGACATTTTTCACAATATGCAAAAATTATCTGAAATAAATGTTCCAATAACTCCATCTTGCTTAGACTACAGGAAAAAAGAGAAAATGATACATGTGATACTTCACAAAGAACAGATTTAGATTGCTGCTCCTGCAAAAGCTCTATTTTTTATACTTGTGAGCTCCCAAACAACATTTTGAAATATTAATCACCACCAATCTTTATAGGTTTTATATGATTTTTAAAAAGTATTTTTCCATCATATTAATCTTCATAGGAGTCTTCATTTTCAAATAAGTTATTGATAAAGATGGAGAGAAAAAATATATGTCTTGGAGTCAGACAGGTAAAATCCAAAGATCAATGATCTTAAACATCTCAAAACCTGTGAAATGGAATATGGATGTACATCATGTGAGTAAGGTAATTATTTCTAACTTTACTAATTTAAGATCAGTGGTGGAATGAATCACAGATTACAAAAGAAAAATTGTTTTGACAGGATTGAGACTAACAGTTTTAGTAGGATCGTCTTCTTCCTTTAATTTCCAAACTAACAGCACTTTGCTTAGGGCTATAGCTGAAAACTCTTTCTCTTGCAAGTAATAGCATAGTACAAAAGGGTTGATGAATGCAAAAATAGGAAAACTGCCAAATGTTAGTAATTTACACATATTCTCCTAACAAACAATCACAAGAATAAGTGATGCACGTGTTGAAAATATCTCCAGGCACCTATAAATTATGCACTTGTCCTGTATGCAATAAGAAATTCCTCAGCTTCGTGTTAACATAGATCAACTTCTTGCAACCATATGCAGTAGTCATATGCTATCTCATATACACATTCATATTGCAGTACTACAACTGCTCTAATTACTCATGCACCAAAACACAGGAGAAAAGAGAATCTACATTCACTCACTGAATCCATCAGTGGTAGCTACATATGATAACTTACAGCTTCACCCATCAATGCAACTGCAGATAATTTGAAATAGCCAAATAGGCATTTGAAACTGCCTTAATGAGTTTATTTAAACAGGTTGTATAAACATATATTGGTCAAATGTTATGAAAAGGAATCCGTTCAGTTTTGACAATTGGAAGTGTTTTTGTAACATTAAAATAGTACTGGAAAAATTGCACCAGAATTTACAGAAACCTAGAGTTCAACAAAGTCCATGCACAGATGCTCAGGTGTTACTGAGATGTTAGGGTTAACAACATCACTCATGCAGAATGTCAAAAGGCTTCCTTTGAATCCACAAACTGGACTGAGAAGACACCTTTCCATGCGCCAGCTAACCAACACCATTCCTGTAACATCCGGGTATTCCTTAGTTCTTGTATCCCCAGATCTGGCAAGTCTTTTTAAGAAACAAAATAGAACATTAACCTACCGGAAAATTGAAGTATTTCTTCTGGCCTTGGAAATGTTCTATAAAACATTTTCTGCATAATAATGTCAGTGTGATACCGAAAGCATGCAACCACAGTAAGGAAATGGAAGGACAACATTTGTAGGGATTCAGATTGTACAGAAGGCTGATATATCAACAATATCAAAACTGCTGAAGTTTCCAAAATATACATGGAAATATTTTCAGTTGCCAAGCTACATCACAGCTTTTATATTTTGCTAGACAAATGGTAAACACATTGTCTGAGAAAAGATTAGGAAAACTTGGAAACACCTTTCCCTGTGCCCAGTGGCTTGTTTCTTGTTGCCTGACTTGCCTGTATTCTGCTGCAGAAATGTCTGCTACTAGCAGCACAGAGCTCTCATTTTTCTAGTCCTTATTATGCAATTAGGAAAGAAAGTAAGAATTCTGAGAAGGACAAGATTCAGAAGAATGAGAGGTTAAACAGCCAAACTTGCCAGAAACTTCTGGTGTCATTTCACGAGGAGGATGGGGCCAGCCTCTTTGCAGTGGTGTCCACCAATAGGACTAGAGGAAATGGCCACACACTGAAGCACCAAAAGTTCCACAGGAACATAAGAAAAAATTTCTAAACAGTGAGGGTGACAGAGCCCTGGAACAGGCTGCCCAGAGAGGCTGTGGAGTCTCCTTCTCTGGAGATCTTCCAAACCCACTTGGACGCAGTCCTGAGCCACATGCTGTAGGTGACCCTGCGTGTGCAGGGGGGTTGGACTAGATGATCTCTAGAGGTCCTTTCCAACCTTAAGGATTCTATGATTCTATGATTTAATCTCCTTTCTATGAAACTTTCTCTGTAATACATGGATGAGAACACTTCCAGTCCTTTATATCACCTCCTTTCCTTGCATACTGCAGACTTTTTAGGATAGGAATTACCTGTCTATATGTACAACACCTACCATATCAAGCCTGTGGTTTTTCTTACTATAATAGAAGCAATAAAACTTTTTAACCTACTACTAAAACCAATGGCAGTAAGGAAATTTATAATAGAGCATGTCTTTTACCTGGGGATTTAAAAATATGAATTTGGAGGAAGTGTCAGAATAAGATGGGGAAGGCATGCTGTCATTAAATGGATGTTAGTGTATTTATTTATTATTAGATTCCTGAAATCAATGCCAAGTAGACTGGGGAATAATTTAATGAGCTTAAGAGACACTGGTGAGCATTTTCATTTGGCTCCACAGTATGATGTAAATTATATGAATAATGGGAAAAGTACTAGAAGTCTCTAATTAGTGAAAATGAAAATGAGGAAAAAGATGTCAGAGGAAAAGTAAAGGAGTTTGATAAATGAAATTAGAGAGAGGAGCATCTTCCATTTAAATAAAGACAACAGGCCTGTGGCACACAGTGACTTTCTTTAACACTTTCAGATAGTCTTTCTCTTCTCTCTTCTTTCTTGAAGCCTTTTTTAGTCTTTCAGAGCAAGAATAAGAAATATTTATAAAATCATTTATCCTTTCCTAAAGTTCATGAACCCAATTATTCTGACAACCCTATACATGTGTGAATCCTTCCTTCTGCAGATGTTAGGCAGAAAAAATAAAGAGTATTTCACAAGAAAATGTCTACTGTGTAAAACATGCCAAGACATACTATGTCTACTGTGACATATTATAGAATCATAGAAACATTGATTGGAAGGGACTTTTGGAGATCATCTAGTCCAGTGGTCCACTAGAAACTGGACTATCAAATCAAGTCAGTTGATGTTTAAAAATCTTCAAGGACAGAGATTCCACAACTCTGTGCAGCCTTGTTCCAGTGCTGCACTACGAGTCTAGGAATATTATTTGTTTATGTCTAACCTCAACCTCTCCAGCCACAATCCGTGGTTGCTGACATTTGTTATGTCTTTTGGCACTATTAAGAAGAGTGGGCTTTGTTATTTTTCCAAATATCCTTCAGTACTTTCAAGCAGCTATTAGATCACCCTTTAGCCTCTAACTGCACTAAATGTAAGTAGCCTGATGTCCTTAGCCTCTTCCCACAAGTCATGTGATCTGGACTCCTGGCCATCTTGGTAACCCTCCACTGAATCCTCTCTGTTTTCTCCATACACTTCCTGAGCTGCGGAGCTCAAAATTGGGCAGACTACCAGGTGAAATCTCAGCTGCACTAAGTAAAGGGTGGAAAAAACTTGCTTCAGTTCTCTGGCCGTAGGTCTCCTAATGGAGTACAGTACACAGTCTGCCTTATTCGCAAGAACAGTCGACTGTTGTCTTTTATTAAACCTAGAGTCCTCTATACTGCCTATGTTCTTTTCAACTGGGCTATTGCTTAGCTGGTAACCTCCAAAATTGTAGTTATGCATGGTGGTATTTCACCAGAAGCAGAACTTGACATTTTACCTTGCTGAACTCTATGAGGTTTCTGTGGCCGTGTCCTTGACTATAAAGAACCCAGTGAACTGAGCTCTGTCACTCATCATGTCAGACACTACCTCTAGTTTATTGTCATGTGCAAATATGCTGAAGTTTCGCTCTGTGTTGTGATGAAGATAACGAACAGCAACAACCCTAATACCAGTCCTTGGGTTATTCTGTTTATTGATGGCTGACAGCCAGATGTGGATACGTTGATTGTTATCCTTTGAGCCTAGTGATTTATCCATTTACAATGCACTTAACAGTCTACTCATTTAGTTGGTGCTTACTAATGAACACCTCTTCCAGATGAGAACTGTGGGAGAGAGTGTCAAAAGGCTTTCTGAACTTGGCATGTTTTACATCCACTGCTCTCTCCCCATCCACGTAGATGGCAATTTCTGAAATTTCTGAAAAGCCCAGAAACACCAAAATATGTACCAAAGCACTTTTTGGTACATGTTTCTTGAAGAAAGGAAATGCTATGAATATGATAATCTTAACATACAACTCCTTGAAAACACTGATAGCAGCCAGTCACATGGGATTTCCGACCCTTACTGTGGTTACTAAATGTAATCCTACAGTGATTACATTTAATTTAGCCCCTGTCAGAGTCAAGATCTTGGGCAATGTTAAATCACTATTGTCTACTCTTTCTAAAGATATTGTAGAAGCCATCTCATCACGGGCACCTCATGACAAAGTGTCTTAGAAGATAAGGTTGGGTTAGGTTGTTCGGTACACATAACAAGAGACACTTGGCTCAGCAGTCACACAGAAAACTCCACAACTGTAATAAAACCCATTTTAGATCCACAGCACAGTGCTTCCACCACACTCTACACACATAAAAGTTTTTGTAGACAAACTGGCCATTCTAATCTATCCCTGAAAGGATGTTCACATTAGGTATCTTGGGGAATAAAAAAAAAAAAAAAAAAGTCTATTTGGAAAGGCCTTTTTTGCTAAGCCATAGAGCCAATATGAGAAATACTTTTACATTATTACGGTTATTTTGAGATCATTACCTCTTTATTAAATGTAAATGGAAACAGAATAGGTCACTGAGGAAGATCTCAGGCATAGAAGAGAGAGATTCTGATTTTGCCCTGAGTTAAGAATCACCTCTATGTTTTCCCATCTTCATTTTACAATGAGCTAGATAACTAGTATCTCAATATCCTTTTATGGAGTATTCTTAAGTGGGATCTCAATAACCTTGATATTTCAATATTTTTTAATATGCTTTCAGTCTATAGCTTGTGGCTAAATAGGTCTGTGAATGCACTTATACACTGCTATACAGAGTCTTGGAAAGGACAAATAGCAAATGGTAGGTTTTAAAATTTTGTTAATTATGATGCTAAAATAATAGTAATTTAAAAATCATTAGCAGCCCCATAAATCACAATATATATGGGACATCTGCCTCAGCAATCTGATTTTTTTGAATGAGAAAGCATCTGAAAGCACATGTAACTATGAATTCTGAAATTTTCACCTTCCTCTGAACAGTCCCTAATATGTCACTCTTACTCTGGTGTTTTCAATTCTGAGTTGATTTCTATCCTAACAGTTCAATCTACTGATATCTTGAACAAATAAACAATTGTTGTTTCTGAAGCCAATTTCTTGATGTGTAGAACTGGTGCTTTCTTTATCAATATCGTACTTCTCATTTACAGCTAGGCTCCCTGCAAAATCCAGTGATAACCCATGGCACAACAGAGGGAAAACTTGCTGTGTTGTCACCTAAGCTGTTCCCATTTCATGGGGTAAGAGAGGATAAACAACTCCTTGGCATTGTATCTTCTCTTATTAGAGATCAATTAAAATAAAAAAAAAAAATCAAGCTAGATTATTATAAAGTTGTAGCATAAGCTTCCATTTCAATGAATACGGCATTATCATAAATTGAGGATATATGTTGAAATAATGGTTTGAGAAGAAAATTATTAGCTGCAATTAATCTCAGTTAGTAGCTAATTAATATCAGTGGTTTGGTGAACCTTTAAGGTACTCAGGACACTCTTCGTGTGTATAAAGACCACTGCTCCACCCAATTATTGCCAACAGTAGAAAAAAAAATTCCTATTCCACCTGTTATCCCCAACACAATTTTTCTAGCACTAGTTTTGTTGTACAAGTGCTTTTCGAGTTTCGCAGAGAGGTTTTTAGTGTGGGGTTTTGGTTTGGTTTGGTTTGGTTGTTTTGTTTTTTGTTCTGTTTTTTTTTTTTTTGTTGTTGTTGTTGTTTTTGTTTTTTCTTTGTCATTCTGCTATAAAAAAAGCCTGAATATCAGTTGCTCACCTGTGAAGCTGAAACATGGTTGGTTGTCAGTGTAAAGCAGGTACTAACTTCTCTGATATTGAAACACTCCTATTTAAGTCATTCCACTATGTGAGACTAGTTTATGTTGCTCCTGGGCCTGTGCTGTCATGTCTGGTAGAATGTAGAAGATAATTTAAGCAACTATAATATAAAACATCCTGTGTTACAGTAACTGGATATCTTCTAAGCTTATTGTGGTATCTTGTCCTAGTATAACCTTTATCCTGAAAAATCTTAAATACCTCATCTATAACTACAGGAAAAAAAAAAAAAAGCTGAACTTTCCCACTGAGACAGATTTTTTCAGGACAGCCTGCAAAGTGTTCCATATATTCCAAGAACGCATTCCCTTGCTTTTGCTATTTTAAGTGCACCTTAGGAAGCTATGATAATTACTGTGCTCATCAGCTGTAGTAATTGCAGGGAAGAATGTTCATATCAAAGCGAGCTCGGATTGCTATAGTAACACAGTCAGTAATAACAGTGCAGACCATTTTAGAATAGGGATCCCCAGCTAGAGATCTAAAGCACCTGCAGGTGCAGAGGATTTTTCCATCCTACACCATCCTTGAAATATCTGTGCTAAAAACAAAGTCCTCTCCAGCACACACACACAAAATCAGCAATTGGGGGAAAAAAATAAAGAAAACCCTAAATACACAGACTGAAAGAGCCTATTCGATCTTTATACTGATTATTGTGAGAGCACCAGTACCATAGCCAGAATAATTTACAAATAAAACAGCCTGGGACTGATAGAAAGGCCTCTTTTCACCTTTCTTGCAGTGCAATGAAGCCTGATAATGGGTGTAAATTGTAATGGAATGTGGGTGTTAAATTTAATCACATTCACACCCACTTTAAAGATACCTCATATTATTAGAGTCATGAAGGAAACTGAGACTTGTCTACCTTTAAAAGATATTTCAAAATAAAGCAGAATGACAACTTTAAAGTGTAGCAGCTCTTCTGAAGTAGCTTCCCATGCAGGAACCCTGATTCTGCAGACCTCTTTCTCTGTCCCCTCTCAAATTTAACTTAATCCACTTGAGTTAGCCAGAAAGAGGTTCTCACTGCAAGGCCCCATATAGCTTTTTACTGCTGGTGCAATCAAACCTAGTGACTAAAAGTACTGGTTTCAATAGTCTATTCCAATACTGGAAGTTTCAGACATAATGGAAAATGTCATTATAAGCAATAGTGCCAATACGGCAAAAGGCAATTTCCAGAAACAGGCAGCCATTTTTTGCTCATTTGTAAATGCAACTCAAGGCATGATTTCATTTTGACAAAAAATTTTGATGAAAAATGGCCATCATGGATATTTTTAGGGTTTGCTAAAAGTCTGGCTCTATTGGGAATTCTTCCATAGCAACAAACTAAATGGATTCCAGCCTTGTCCAACACTTAGACCTTTATTTCCACTCATATCTTTTGACTCCTGTGGCCTTAGTGGTGCTGATCTGGCAATTTGTGTGGCCATTCTCTACAACAGAACTGTAAAAAAGAGCATTTTAGGGATCTGGTTCCCAAACATGGGAACCAACAACTACTGAAAGAAGCCTCCTAAACAAACAGTTCCTGAAGTAGAAGCGTGCTGGTATTGAGAAGTCAACCACAATGCATAAGCAGAGAAGCTTGTCCAACAGATTTATATGGGGAAAAAATTACCTCCTGTGTTTGCACCTAAATGCCATTCTGTTGTCTACATCTAAACAATGGAACTGCTCATCCTTTTAGGAAATGTCCATGAAATGAAGTATTCTGAAGCTAGTTTGATTTTTTTTTCTTAATTTCAGTTCATCTAAACTTTATGAACACAAAGTTAGTGCTGAATACTATTGATATTTTTATATGAGCACCACTGCTGACTGTGCTTCAACAAAACTTTAACTTGAGAAACTCAGGCTATGTCTGAAGCTCTGAAAGGTATCTCATAAGAGCCAACTTCCCTGAGACTCTCATAGTGCAAGTTCTCTTCCTCATCAAACTGTGTAAGTTACTAGTTCTTCACTACTTTTGTTTTTTTGCCTTTTTTTTTTTTGTAGTGGTCAGGGCTGTTATATCAGATATGCATCAGTTATGTATGTTCTGGAAAAGGCATTTCTGGACCATAGCAAATTAGCCTGGTCTGTTTTTCAAATGTTGCCCTGTTTTTTGTATTCAAACAGCATTATAAATCACTGCAAGAAAAGGAACAACCACACACTGACTTTCCAGCAAGTGAATTCAGTGTTAAATTTATATCTAGTCCTTGGTAAATTAAAGAGGATAAATGCTAGATTCCACTCAACATGCAAAACATTAAATTCTGCAGCTGCCAATTTTGGGTCAGATTTTAAGAAACTGTTCCTTTACATCCTGATGATACAAATCAATGTGCCTTTCTTTGTCAAGCACACTACCCAGTGTAAAGAAATTCCAAGTGGGAGAGTACTACCAGCTCTCTATATACTATTCCTACATGGGCATATACTATTATATATGCATATACTACTTGAATATTACAGTACACTAGGGAGTTTGGGGAAGGCATGCTGCTAAACCTTTGTTCATCACATTCAAATCTGTGTTGCAGTGGACACAGAAAAATTCTCAATTAAAAAATAAAACAGCAAATAGATCTCTTTTGGTCACCACCAAAAAAAAAAAAAAAAAAAAAAGGAGCTAGCACACAGACACACAGAAGGACCCCTCTCATCTAGGGCAGTAGAAATCCTTTAAAACCCTTAGGCTTTTGATTGAAAAAAACCTAATTCTATAATATTAGAATATTTTTAACATTTCAATGTTACATTTCATTGGTATTGGTTATGTTCCCAAACTGAAATTTGGATTTCGTTTCACATTGTTCTTTAGACTGAAATAGAGATAAATGATTGAATTCAGTCTCGGTTGAAGCAGGCAAAAGTCCCAGCATTTAAAGATGGTCTTGGGGAACTAATAGAGGTTTCAGTAAAATTTCCTGTTACTTTCTCCCAGGCAGAAAAGAGATAGATTTACCTATACTTATGTCTGTATTTTTCAATTAAGAATAATAAATTGAACCATAAGCACACTGTAGGCTTTGAAAAGTCAAAGACCAGAACTTTTTTTTTTTTTTTTTTTAAATTGTAATTACTGGTAGTTTAACCTTTCTCCTTATGCATACTAATTATTCTATAAGTCTTCTTCCATTATAATAAAATAATGTACCTTTTATAAAGATAAGATAAAGATATATTCTTTAGGAAGTCATGTCATATGAAAAGACATGACTTTGACATGTCATATGAAATGACATGAAGTCATGTCATTTTCTATCTCTCCCTCCACTATTTTTTTTTTTTCCTTTTTGACCCTCTAAGAAAGACCTTCCAGATTTGGCTCACTTAAGATCTGCTAACACTACAGGGCTATATGACTCAGTGTAGAAAAGGCTCTGTCTTCCATCAAGGCTTATTCTGATCTAGCTGAACAATTAAATATTTCACTTCCAAACTCCATATGGCATGGATATCCACCGGTATGTCCTTACATACCCTTTCATGTCATTACTGATTTGATACTGTGGACTGTAGATGTGGTTCCTTGTAGTCAGGACATGTGTGTTTCAGCTCATTAATCTCTAATTTTTTTCCAGGTATTCTGTTACTTGCTCCATTGTTATCACCACATGCACTTACTCAAATTAGCACTGTCAGGGTTAGTAGAGACTAGGATTGTCCCCTTCCCTTCCCCCACATTCTCTTAATTTTTGATTTATCCAGTCTCATTTAGCTTAATTGTTATGGCTTTAGGAATTCATTCAGTTTGCCTAGATTTTTCTGTGTACTTGTTTACATTTTCAAAACTTAGAGCTCTTAAGCACAGCATTCATTCCGTTGCAGTTTTATCTGACTAACAACAGCGAATTTGAACTATAAATTGTAATACTTTATGATTTTTTCTCCACAGAACACAGACATTGTAACTACACAGATTTTGTGAATCTGTACTATATATACAGGTATTTCCTTCTCTTAATAACTAATTTTGCCCTCACAGTGGTATTGTACATATAAGAATCAGAACTTTTAGAGACTGCTTCATGGGACTGAATTCATATTCTCAAGGGATAAGCATTTTTAGCTACAACAGTCTCTGTTTGTACAGGTGATGTTTCTGTAATCATTTTAAGGCACACTGGTTTTCATATGCAGTAGATTGGCATGACTCCATGGAGTTACAATGATTTATACCGGCTGAGATCTTGTTCTACAGTGTATTTCAAAGGAAAATGGATCTGAAATGTTATTCTGTGAAATGGTGTTCAAAATCACTGTTTGCTTTCTTTTCCACCTATATAGAAAAGCTGATAATCCCTCAAGTCAGCTTTTTTGCAGCTCCATGCTGATCTTTGAAAGTTACTGCAGTTGGAGTAGTGGTCTCACTCTGTGGCACAAGACACCGCCTGGACCTGCAGAAGAACTTTTAAAACATGTTCAGTCATGGAAGAACCTGTCCATTTAATATTTCCTCCAGCTCCATTCGTTGCAGACTTTATCCTTTTGATGTGACACTGAATATCCACATTAGCCACATGGGAGAGGTCCAGGTGCCCTCTTTGTCTGGAAATTAGCCCCTCTCTTCTTTCAGTTCCCTATTCTTCCTTCCTTAGTAACTGGGGAATGCCTATGCAGCTGAAAAGCTATGGCCACACATGGCTTCAAAGGGGGATTGCATACACCCATTAGTTCATCCTGCAGATTCAACAAAAGGCCATTATCTTAAATATCCATCATAGATGGACTTACACGGATTAGAGGGCAATTAGCATAGTTCTGGCAGTGGTGACAAATGAATTCTGAAAAAAAAAAAAAAAAATTATCCAGCTTTGTGGTGAAATCTTGATTCTATCAAAGTCAATAGCCAGAATCCCATTGACTCTGAAGACCGCTTACTATTAATTGGCATATTTTAAATGTGCAGATATATACATTTATACATCCATATCTACACATATATTTGGATCTATATTTTGCACTCACTAAGAATACTGCATAAATCAAGTAGTTTTATTATATGTTCTTACACAACTATTTTCCATTACTCTGCAGTATATCACAAAATGTGAAAAAAATGTGGTTCCTCTTATTTTTGAATGATCTAAGAGAATCTGAAGCTTTGAAGAATCTATTTAGGGCATCTTTTAAACACTGCAGTATTGAAAATGTGTGAATGTGAAAAATTAATCAAACTACATTCTTACTTTAGGTGTTGCTTTATGTTAATACCTTTCACTCTTTATTTTAACACTAATGACTAATTAAGAGATCCATTAAAAATCCATAATCTTTATTGAATGGAAAAAATCCATGTAAATTCCTTTTTAAAATTATCTTTGCAGACATAATATGGATATTTAAGTCAAGCATAAAAAATTAATAAATCTACAAACTTAACTGAGTCTGATTTTTGCATATAAAAATCAGAGGGTTGTAAGAAAATCACAGCTATAACTGGAGAGAATATCACCTGCCTGAAAGACTGATTTAACTGTATTTGTAATATTCATTTAAAATTTTATCCCTTCCATTTTCTCACTGGTCTGAATATAGAACTGGAAAACTGGCATGTATTGATTACAATCCCAGATCTGACAGGGTGCCCTTGGGCAAATCATTCTCAAGCTTGTTTTTCTTTCATTGTCAGCAGTGGGTAGGGGGAGTAGATTCTTTGTCTGTTCAGTTCTGTTTCTTGATTACTAAGTGGAAATGGTAATATTTATCTGCTATGCAAGGATGCCTTAGGAATCTGTTAGCTAATATTTTTGAAGTGATACTTGTGAACATTAAAAACAAGGGGAGGTTTGTGTTATTAATTTGTTTTTACAGATATAGTTATATACATTTCATATATATTAATTTATAAATTTGACCTAAAAATATTCCTTCCTGCCTTTAAAAATGAGATATTTTATTGTCCCCAGAAAAACAGATAAATAGATTTGAAAGATGACATTCTAATATATGCACCAATTAACATTATAGAAAGCATTTTGCCCAAACACAAGGTGATCAAGGTGAGAGATGATCTTTAATTTGTATGTTTTGGAAGTTAAGGCACACATCTATTATAATGTGAACCAAAAAAGAAGCAGACCCCAGTTTTGGCAAGAATCCTTTTATTCCTGTAGCTGGAGCAGTTAGAAACATTACTCTTCCAGTTTCTTACCGGGGCTCACCAAATAGATGCTATCAACTGCACAAATAATGCACAAATAATGCAAATCACCTGTGTCAGACCAAAGAATCTCCCAAAACATTTTAAATTTAGATATCTGATACCATGCTGATACCATATTCCATGCAAGAATGACCTTTACACATTTGGTTTATCTGTGGAGATTCTAATGGCAGAGGAGCAGCACATAGCTTGACACCATGACTTCTTAAACCACTGCAGATAGCTGCTAATAGAATCTAAACCTACAGACAACTCTGACTTCATGCAAACAAGCAAAATATTATTTCTGCAGGAAGTGCAGCAAGTGACATATTCTGCACTGAGACTGATACAGAAAGGATTCCAAAAGTGAGCATGAAAATTTCTTATTCAGGCTTTGGCTTTGATAATAAGATATGTTTTAAGGTTTTCTCATTTGAAATATCCATCTGGCCTATTCTTAGCTGATGAAAGGCTTCTAGCAGACATTAGATTGACAACAGGGAGATCCCGAAACTGAAGAGACTGTTCTGGACCAAGTTGGTTCTGACATTGGATGCAGAGAAAGGAGGAGGAAGGAAGGACAGATCTGGGACAAAGAACCTGTAGAAGAACCCTGTTCTTGGCACTCTTCCCCCTGCTGTGGCAACAGGGCAAAAAACCACATCTTTCAAGGATATGGCAAAGGCAAAGCAAGTAACAGAATCACGGCAAATTTTCGCTGTTTGTCTTTTATACCACCAAGTTTAGTATTTGAGACCACCAGCATCTTGCAAAATAATGGCAAGTATCCATCATAGCTATTGTCCCCATATAGTGATAACTCAGGAAGAAATAAAATTATTCAGCTAAAATGAATCACCTGGAAGTAATTCGTGTTTGGAAGTGATGAAAAATTTATAAATGGCTCTCAAGTCTAGACAAATTGTCAATGTTCTGAAATCGCTACCTGCTGAAAAGTTGTATACTGTGTCTTTGTTTCAATAGATTGATAAATAGAGTTTATATAAATTAGGCAGAGATTATAATACATTAGTGTATTTATTCCTCTACATATGCCTGGTGTAAGAATAGTTGTTATTTAACGACATATGCAAGTCTGAAGAGTCTTATTTCAGATGGTCACTTTTTGATGTAGGGAAAATATTTGCATTTTGACAGTGAGGATCCCACCAGCACATTCTAAACAACTTTTTGGAAACAAACTTCAAAAAAATATCTAATAGCTTAATGCTGTGTTGTTGTCCTACTAGCCTGGGAGAAGGAAGAGTGGGGCTGCTCCCCCAGGGAGAGGGGAACCAGCTGCCATGGGTGATCTGAGAGCAGGCTGTGCCCTCCCTGACCAGCACAGCCCTGGGACAGCCAGGCCAGGGGGTCACAGCAGGGCTGGTGGCAGCAGCAGGTCCCATCCAGGGCCAGCAGGAACTTATAACGGGGGGGAGTCCCAAGACCAGCAGCAAAGTGCTCCCCACTTGGGAGAAACCCATTTGGCTTCCATGGCCAACCTGGGATGTGGATGTGGGGAGCCATAGAGCAGCCCTTGAGCAGCCAGAGGGGCCAGTTTGAGATTGGGGTTGGTCTGGGGAAGCCAGGCAGCCCCTTGGGAACCACCAGGAGAGGCTGGGAATGGCGCCCCACAGCAGGGCTGGGAGAAGAGGGGATCCCGGCAAGGCCCCTCCAACAGCTCCGGCCTCTGGGTGTACTCAGAGCCCTGGCAGGGCCCTAGTTTTTCATATTCTATAAGTATTTAAAGTAGCACATCTTGCATTTATGTCTGCAATCCATGCAGATCTCCTGTCACTGATTGTAAGTGCCCCTGTAAATGTATTCGGGACTTCTAGTTTCCTGGAGTCTATTGAAATATGATTACATGAGTTGGAATTAGGCTTAATGCCCATCAAGTAACTGAATTTATAATTTTATGCTGCAGCTGGCACATATTTCTAAAGGACAGGTACAGATGTAACTTTCCTTTGTATATTGAACACTATGAAAACTCTTGAAATGCAAGACTCATTCTTTGGCTGAATGTCAGGTATGGAAATCTTCTCAAGTTGAATTAAGACACACAGGAGAAAAAAATGCTAATGAAGAAGGCAATATTAATTAAGTGCTTTTTTTTTTGAGATACATTATCAGCTATTTGGTTGATAATCTTTATAAATCTAGGGAACAAGCGTTTTGTGTTAGCATAGCTATGAGGATAACAACAGCTCTCCTGTGTTTTGTACAAGTGACTCATTTACCCAGTGAGTATAGATGGAGGGTAACACATCTGTTGTGAGTCTGAGAAATTATTTCTGTAGCATCTGGATGAAAATTCTCTCATTTTCTCTTTCTTTCTTTCTTTCTTTCTTTCTTTCTTTCTTTCTTTCTTTCTTTCTTTCTTTCTTTCTTTCT
>VZSV01000031.1:5257946-5298031 GCA_013398735.1 Nothocercus julius
TTCCTTCCTTCCTTCCTTCCTTCCTTCCTTCCTTCTCTTTTTTAGGAGTTTTATAATTTTACCCTCCCACTGCCTTCTGCTTACCAGCAGCTGAGATCTGCAACTTTGGTCAATGACAAATTAGGTCCCAGCCAAGAGCCATTTCATTTTACTTTTTAACTTCCAGTGAAATCAGAAATACCCCATGGCTCAATTTCTGGTGTTAAAAAGCTCAGATGTGTGTTTCTAAAAAATTACTATTCAGAGAAAGATCTGAGAAATATGAACAATCACACCCTAGTCTGTCTGCCCTGCAATTTAAAGCAGCTGTCCTGCATACATAACTATGGAAGGGAATCCTGTCTACACTTGGTCTTTGAAATAAATAAATAAATAAAGGATCTTTGACAAAACTGCATCTTCTTTACATCACCATATGTTATGATAACTCATGATATAGCTAGATTGCTGGATAGCTAGATAACTGAGCATTAGTGGCATTAAACAATGCATAGCGATAGGGATGGCAGGAAGAGTTACTAAAAGTGTATCCGGAATATGTAGTGGTTTTGGTCAGTATTTCCTCCTATTAGACACTGGTATGATTCATTTCAGCCAATTAATTTAGTGTTCATCCTATGAACATATACAGAGGCAGGCATCCACATTGTGGACCTGGATCTTGCTCTTACTGCTGTCGGAAATCCACTCAGTCTCCATGGGCTGTGCTTCTAGAATTGTCTTCTCAGGTAAGTGGTTGAAGTTGGGCAAAATGTACTGGAATCTTTTTCCACTCAGGTACTATGGGTAAGACGTATAAAGCATCAATATGTTTTAAGGATTTTTACTTCAAATTCAATTTTTTGTTTGTTTGTTTGTTTTTTAATGCACTAAGTATATTCCTAGAGCACATCTTTTAGTTTACTTTCATTAAGAGGAATCCAGTTTGTGCACTGCAAGCCTTCTCCATCAGCTTAACGAAAGCAGTGGTAAGCAGGGACATTTTTGAAACTCATTTCAAAAGTGAAGTCATCCCTTGAAAAAAAACACTAATGCAGATACACTCATGTGACTGTTAATGCCCATTCTCTAATACACACCCACGCTTCTTCAAGAAGTAGAAGCTAATCCTTCCAAATGCTTCTTTAATTTCAACCTCTCTTTGTAATTCTCATCTCCTCTTTTCTCCAGAGCTGTTCTGAATATGGAACATCAACAAAAGATATGGAATATCTTTTTGTAATTTTTATACACAACTTCTCATCACCTCTTTATAATTTTGTAAGTTTTATATTCACATTTTTTTTTTCTCAAAAGCTATAAAAGCTATATTTGACTGCAGTTATTATTCAGCTGCATGACACCTTGGCAGAAAAAAAAAAAAAAAAAAAAAAAGCTATGTCCATGGTTCCTTTATTAAATCATGTGTTATGAGAGGGAGAGGCTGGAGGTTTAGAGGAAGGAGGTAGTGTTTAACAGAAGAAGGTACCTATTTATAAATAAAACTTTTTTTTTTTTTTTTTTTCCTAAGGAGAGGCAAATGGAATTAAACTTGTTTTTGTTAAGTCTGGGAACACAGCATGGCCTTAATTTTAAATCTGGAATGGGAGTTGAACCATATTTCATAAAGCTCTGGCAAACAGATTCTGTGAAAAATATGGGCTCTTTGATAGCAATGCGGCCTCTAATAACAAGCTGAACACCAGCATTATTTCACTTGCTCCCTCCCCTTTCAGAAGCCTTGCTAGATTTACTACTCTGTACAGAAGTCATTTTCTTAAAGTTACACATTAAAAAAAAAAAAAATCTTAAAAATCTTTCATGAAGACTCACACAATCATTTTTTTCTTTAATTGCTCTGAAATAAATGATTAATTTTTATAATCCATATTCACAAAGAACTTTAGGGTTATGTTGCAAGCAATATTTAATCCAAAAAGAAAGAAATGGCAAAATAGATAAAGCATTTTTCTATTCAGCCAAAATTGATTATTTGAACCTCATCCTGTCATAAACCACCCTTAATCAATCTAGATACAAATATGTTTCTAGACCTTTGCACTGGGCTTTAAAAAAGCTAAGTACTATCCCAGTACCATATATTGTTTTGTGTCTACACTGAAGTGTGCCCAAACCTATAGGCTACAGAAGCTGTTATGTTCTAGTCACATTTGTCCAGTAGCTAAGAAACTTTGAGCTAGGCTCTGGCAGTAACAGTTTCAGTTTTAACAGTGTAAATTATACGTTGGATACAGAGCTTTTACCTTCTGTAAAAGCTGTTCATTCATAGTTCAAACCAGTCTCTCTTCTGATAAAGAATCACTCATGACTTTTCTTAACAGAACTTACTAAAATGGACAATTTAGATTAATGAACCTCAAACTGTGGACCATTCTCACTTATACTGCTATAATTATTGAGTATTTAAAAAGAGAAATAGAGTCTCTCTAGATTTATATTGAAGAAAATTTTGTTACAGTAACTGTTCTTCCATTAGTGCTCTGAGAGCCTCCTAGATGAGTTATGTTTGTGTTTCTGCTCATTGATTAAGTGGTTGTAAATTTTAAAACAGAAAAATAGTGAATTATAAACTTTCCTGGTAAACTTTCTGCTCATTATCATTCTTGCTGAAATTTATGAAATTTCTTTTGATCATGAACATTCAATGTCTTTCCAGATGCCTATAAGACATCCAAAGACTATGTGATTATTAAATTATTTAAAATACTTCATCCATCAAGAAGCTTTTTTCATATAATTCACCATACCTAGGGTTGTTGAAGATATTTTTTGTGGATATGAAGTAGTATTATAGACTGAAACTGCAATTGTTTAATTCTTATATTACATAACATAAAGAAAATACTATTAAAATACACCAAGTTGGATGCATATTTATTCCTAGAACTGAAAAATAGACAAGATTCTCACCGGCTAGCCACGACCTTGCAGGGTTCCCAGAAGGGCTCAGTGGCAGATGGAGGAGGGAGCCATTTCCTGGTCATAAGAGACACAAAAGTGTAATCTACTTTCCCTAGCTTCCTTCTTCATTTTTCCCAGTATATAAGTGCCTGCAAATCTCATGTATGTGACCTGAACTGAAAACATACTTTCTATTTTATGCTCAGCACTTTTCCTTTACCCCATGATGTTCTTACACCATAATCACACACGTTCTCTTAAGTTTCTTCCTCACCGTGATCACAGCAGGGTAATTGCAACATGTTCAGACCATCACAGCAAGTTTGCCTGGAAAATCACTTTGCTTTTAGCAGAGAGCAAATTGCAGGAGGCAATTATTAATTAATAAAACTCTTAGCTTCATCCAGTGTACAGCTTTTATGGGTATATACTTTCACGGCAATAGCACTAAGTCTGGCAAGGTGCTACTGAGAGTTTTCTGCCAGTTTTTCAACAGAACATTCAGTTCATTTTAGTCTCTTCAGTGCCACAAGTATGAGTAAGAATACTGTGAGATGAATGGAGATACAGTCATTTCAGTCCCCGTGAGGCGGCCTAACAATGCCCCTAGAACCTGTAAGGGTTTAAAAGAAGAGACACTTGAGTCCTCTTTGAAAGATTTCTATTCTCTCAAGTGATACCATCGTAACATCCATCAACCATTTCCAGGATTCCTGTTTCGCTCCTTAACTACTGGTTTCTTCAAGTTTTACAGAGCACAGTCAGCAAAGAAATAGAGAAAAAAAAGGAAACTGGAGACTTCTGCACTGGACTTTGGAATCCACTCTGCCACTCTCTACTGTGTTTTAGCAAGTCCCAGGCCTGATGAGCCTCACAATACGCTGTGAGACTTTGTTCAGGTTCCCAAGGAAGGAAAGAGGTATGTACGGAAATATTATTTTTGGATGGAAAAGCAGAGCTATGGAGACACGCAGGATGATTCCACCTATGCATTAATGATAGACAATAGCACTTTTGCTGGAAAACAGACTGTAGATACAGGTAATTAGGTGTGTTTAATCTAACAGGACCAAGTTTACCAGTGATAGGGAAGGCTGCAACTTCCTATTAATATAATTTAGTACAATAGACAGTCCTGTCCTTGTGTTTCTCACATAGGCACTGGATAGCTGTGCCTATCACTATTGGCCAAGATTAAAAGATTAATTTCCTTTCGTATCAGAATTGCTGTCAGTTTCATGTGACAAAGAGAGTCAGTCAAAAGTGCAAGGTCAAAACAAGACAACACTTTCTTCTGTCTTCATCTTTCTAGTCCTACTTTTTCTATATAGGATTTTTCTTTTCCAAACTAAGGCATCAGCTACAGCAAGACTTTCCTTTTCAAAGGAAAAAAAAAAAAAACATTAGCAATGCAGTAAATGTTGAATAATCCAGTGAGTGCTTTTAATTGTATTTCATGAACATAAGAAGTTAATAAAGATAATCTTTAAAGTGGAAAGTTTATGTTTTCAGTCTCTAATCTTGCAATGGGGATCTGCCCACACTGAGTTCATTGCAAGACTATGGCTATACAGAAGAGTGAGTCAGTTTGAGCTAAGCAGGAATTGATCCCATCAGCACAAGTTAAATAGAAATTGTGTGCCTCAGTCTTCTAAGCCCTTTGGAAAATCTTAGCCACTATTTTTTTTCTGTTAAACGGGTTGATGACAAGCGGCGATCAGAAACACCTTGGTCTAGTGTTATTAAAATCATTACTAGAGAAATTTAGAAAAAAAGGCATCAGCATTGTTTTACTATATTAAAATATTCTTTCATGAGCCGAGTCATAACAAACTGAGGCATATTTACTACTTAGAATTTTTTTAAACATTATAAATGGAATAATTGCTCTGAATATTGCTACCACAAAGAAGACAATTGACATTTTCAATGTTAATATGAATAAACTCCAACATTAGTATTGTAGCAATGCAAATGACTGTAGTACCTCTTCCATTAATACTGTTCAACCAGGAAATTACTTTAAATTATGGTAGCTGGCAGTTAAATACCTCTTATTTATGACTTCCTGGGATATGCTGCTCAGAGTGCAAAGGCACAGTTTACTACTATAAGAGTGAAACTTCCGTATTCTTAGGGTTTATTTGTTTATTTTTAAACAGATGAGGCACTGCAGCCCTCCTACTGAATTACACCACAAGAGCTATCAGTAGGCCATCTGAATTCTGTTTTCTCATCCTACATCAGAATCTCTCTAGTTTAGATTTATTATTGTCTTCCCTTACAAGCTCCAACCAACAGTAGTCTCCTATTGTCCTGGTGAGGACTGAAATAGTTCTTTCCAGAATACAGCTCAATAACAGTAATTTCCAAACATACAGAGAAGGCAGTTGTGCTCCTTGGTAGCTTTATGCTTTTTTTTTTTTTTTAACTCATTCAAGCCAAAGAATAAGCTGAAAAAATGGTGTTGGATTTGAATAGTAATTATTTTTTTCCAGTAGTAAGAACAAATAAAATTACAAATGAATAGATGTCTCTCATGCAATGAAATTCACTCCTAGGCAGAGGCATGTAAAACCTAGATTAAAAGGCATGTGAGATTATTGGCTTATTGGTTCAAATAATAACATTAACTATATAAGATTATTTAAAATGTGTATGTACCTTTTTTCGGCAGTGTAAAGTTATTTTTTTCAATATATTCTTTTATATCGATTCATTTTTTCCAGTCTTACTGAGAGTAGTCTATTATTTTGTCAGTGATCCTGTTGAAAACTGTGGAATCAGGCTACTCAGTATCAGTAATAGGGTTAGAGAAGGCATATGAATCTTACTGTGAGTTGTCTTCTATTTCTAACAAATCAATACTAGTTATTTAAAGTGAAAAAATTCTTCCCAATAATGCAAAATAAATTATATTATTTCTACATTTTACAGTCTTAAATGATTTGCAGTTAGGCTCCATGACAGGCTTCTACTTAACTCAATCCTTACTTGCGTAATACGGTTAGGTAAGGAACAAGCATCCTGAAGCCTCGGAGTGAAACACAATTGAGCACCCTCCCCCACACCTACACATACCCCCACTGGTGTTTTCTGGACAAAATAGTCAGGACTTGGTGTAGCCCAAGTGAACAGGGAGTACAGGGCACACAGAAAAATTCTACTTTGCACATTTTCCTCAAGTTTTGCTGACATTTATGAAAGACCAAGCCTCAGCATCCAGCAAATCCAATAACAATATAGAATTTATGCTTTGTTGGAATGAGAGACTGAGTCTAACATGGCTGTATTTGAGATCATGTTTATGGCAATCGTGTTTTCATGGAACTGTTCACTGTAATTCAAAATGGTCCCAGCCGGAAGGATGGGGCATTTTATTCAACAGATCCAATATACAGAATTACTGAACTTGGCAATATGCCTAATTATTATTCAAGTACTTATTCAAGTACTGCATCATTCTTATATAAATGCTTTAGTGTGGACACCAAAGGAACCTGGACCAGTACAGAATCAAGGACAGGGCTCTTACATGGAGGTACAACCAAAATGTGTGGATTCTACTCGAGAGCTGTGGAGATTTGCCCCAAAGCCTGCCTGAACAATCAGAAGACTCAGCAGTGAAGCATTCGTACTGCCTGGTGCAGCACGGCACCCCTCTTGATGAGGGGATTGCGCTATCCGTAAAAAGGCTGTGGTGAGATGACGATGGGTATAAATACAACTGAGCAGCAGTACCCAGGCATTTGGGAGAACACATGAAACAAGCTTGTAGACCTGCCCTGTATTGTCCTTAGAGCCAGCCAAGATTTGCCATGATTTTAAATGACCGTAGTATGCCTGTTCTCAGTGTTGACTGTCACTCTGGTCTTGATTACATCCCGCATCACATTAAGAATGAAATCAGCATAGTCATCTATCTAGTAAGAATGAGTTTGTATCAAAGTGGCCAGTCGTGCCTTTTGCAGCTCCATCTCCATATGTACTCTCCCTTGCTGTGTGCGATCCATCATGGGGTGAGGAAAATATGCCACCAGAGCAAAAAGTCTTGTCCCAGTTGTGTACAACAGTTGTACAACCACTATCAAGCATAGATTCAGAGAGCTGTTGCCACTTATCAGAGAGATGAAAATGGTGGCCTGGAAATGGAAACCATTCTTTTTGTATTGAGGTATAAATGGTGGCCTGCAAATGATTAGATGCTGTTTATGAGAGACTGCTGACTTCAGAAACCGAAAACTAGACCTTCTAGAGAAGCCTTATGCAAGCATCTCCAGCAGGCAACAGGATTGGTTTTCCACAGAGAACAAGCCAGCCTTGTTCCTTTGTCCCAATTTACCAAAAGAAATCTGAACTACAAGGCAGCCTGCCCAAGATCATATTGGCAACAAACAACTATCAGCTGCCTATGCTACTTCAGCAATGCCTGTTTGAAATATAGTTACACACCTAGGCCTGAAGTGGCTCAACTCTCTACTGACAGGTGATGCAAGTAGGGATGGATTTGGTATTAATGACCACAGACCAATGACTCAAGGACAGTTGGCTGCCAAGTGACATATTGGCTGCTAATAGACATCATCACCTGGCTTCAGCTGTGCCAGTGAGACAGGTTACTACTCCTACCTGCTCTTCATCACCCTGACCTGGGCCTTATAGCTGGTCTGATAACACAGCTGTGTGTGTGAGTGTTGCCCAATCTATTTCAGGCAAAATGAGGCAATTTATCTTAAACTTTTAAAATACTACTACTTAGTCTTTCCTAATCCAGCTCATTTTAATTGTAACAAGTTGTGGCAGGTTTTAAAATGCCAGGAGTAAAACAGTTACAGTTGATTTACAGTGCCATTTACCATCCTGCCACCCCTGCTACTCCATGGGTAATGGGAGACAAGACAAAACTTGCTAGAAGCTTTAGGATGTGAAACTTCCACCAAAAGAATCACAAGAAATTGAGGGTATGTGCCAGGACCAGTAGGATTCCTATTGGTAGCTTCCTCCAATTGTGAATCTAATATTTAGAACAAGGAAGTTACTTAAAAATAAGTAAGTAAATAAATAAATAAAATAAGTTTGAGAAATCTCAGTGGGTACCTTAATTCTTCTGCTTTTATTTGTCTAATGACCCTACTCCTCAGAACACAGTTAAGCATTAGTAAAGCATTCTTCACCCTTTCTCAGAAAATGTCGATTCCTTATATATCTATGACTTCTAATATACAGGTCATCAGGCTTTTCATAGCATACCATTTTTTTACCAAGTCATGTTCGTCACAGAAAAAAAGGCAAATTATTTTTCATCTCCTTTGAAAAAAAAAAAAAAAAAAAAAAGTAATTCAGACCATGAAGAGAAATATCAAATCGCCTTTTGGGCAAAGAAAGTGTTGGGAACAATGCATTCTCCTGCTTCTCCATTATGTAACCATTCTTAAGTGCACATTAAAATAAGAGTAAAATTAAATAAATTATGTTGTATAGATTCAAGCCCTACATTATCTTGGCTGTAATAATATACATTATCATTAATGGATTTCACTTTACAATGCAGAAAGTCAGATTTGTTGGTGGTGTAGTCGTCTTCATTCCTTGACCTTTACAATCTGCTGTGCTCACATGAAAACATTAGTCTGCTGTCGTACTTCAAGAAACCACGTAATAAGGTCAAATACGCATCACGCTAAGTCATCTAAGGCTGTTCTAGCATATTTGGTTTATGACAAATACATAAGATCACTGCAATTATCTACAATGATTGTTAGGCTTTATGCTATATACAATTCAAATTTCAATTATGCTAGAAAATGCTAGTGCCAGAGGACTAGTAAAACATTTTATCACCATGAATTCAATATCCATTTAACTGAGATGCAACAGAAGATAATTTCAAGCTCTGAAATAAATACCTATCCTCTAGAGAAATGTATAAATGAAAAAAAATATTACTGTGTCTCTCTCCAATTAAAATAGTTTGTCTACTTTTCACTCTTGATGTGTGTTAGGATCTGCAGGATTTGCAGGAGTGATGGAGGCGAGGTTTCATATAAGAATTCAGAATCGAGAAAATAGTTTTGCTGCTGAACATTTAAATCCCTACAGAGAGAGATTTGTGAGATACTGCAGTATATCAGAGAGATGTGCATTAAGAATATGTTGCTTCTTATGTTACAGGACCTGGCAGGAAAAAAAAAAATGCTCCATTTAGCAGCCATCACCATAAAATGATATAAATGCAACTACATTACCAAGGGACCTCAGTTTGCCAACTGAAGAGGGCAACTATATTTTCTGCTTACAATACATAAAAAATCCTAGACACTTACTTGAGTGTCCTCAGTTTTTGAGCTGTAATGGTTATTCCTTACAATGACAGTGAAGGATGTTTTTATTCTGTGGTTTTGCTGAGCTTTTTTGTATCCTCTTTGACAGCAGTGAAAAGGAAAAAGAACGTGTAAGTGTCAGTAGACCAGGGGAAAGCCTCTCTAGAAGGCATCAACTAACCTGCTGGCCATTTACATAATCGGAATAGGTGCAGTGATATACAGCTGGTTGGTATCTCTGCTTTGCAAGTCAAAGTGCATGGTAGATTCAGCTCTTGCTACTACTTCTAAATAAAATAGGTTGAACCAGCACTTCACCAAATTTGGTCTGAATCATCAGATTAATTCTACCTTTTAATTAATTGTACTCTCCCTTCCATAATCCATTCTCTAAGACAGTTCCTGTTTCTACTTCTGTGTTTCAAAATCATGGGCACATTGTGGATGCCGCTGGATTGGCAATTATCATCAACTACATAGGCAAAGGTTAGGAATCATTTGGTTGAAATAATAATTAAAAAATCTTAAAACATGTTGCACAGGGGCCTCCCCTGTGCCCTTTTCTGATCTTGAACATTGGAGAAGATTAAATGTAAACGTAATTTACATTCAATGTAAAATGATTACCTAGTTATTTATGTTTTATAGCAGCTGCTGCAATACACCACTAGCAATGACATTCTAACTTTACCTGTGCCTTATGCATCTCACAGGTGGAGAATGCACAGAATTCCTTTCCTGTGCAACTGCAGTGGAAAGAGAAACTCAAAGACGTTCAGTTCTCACATCCATGTTATCAGGAAGATTTTGTCAAAGCAGGAAATGTTCAGAAAAGAGAAGCAATATTAAGAGCTAATTTACTAAGAAAGATTTAAAAGGTCTACTCTGGTTAACAGTATAATAGAGATAAAGCAGCAGTCTGAGTGCACTGGGTGGATACCCATTATATCTTTTAGGATGTACAGGATAAAAATAACAAAGGGAATTCATAGAATTAGTATCAGGAAAGGAAACAGCGGAAGATCAGCCCATTGCTGTGCAGACTTTTTAGGAACTGAATCATTGGCATTTTTACGCCACTCCCAGTAATGGAGCATTCTGCAGACACTCTGCTACACACCATGGTGGGTCCACAGGGAGGGAACAGTAACTGCTCTTATTTTTATGTCTGAAAACTTTTCAGTTCTATTACCAGAAGAATTCTTTGTAATGAAAGGTATTCTGTATAAAACATAAATTTATTTAAAAAAATCTAAGTTTCTAACGAAACAGAAGAGATAATTACATACTTGCACAGAAATAATTAATAAGGCCTTCTGAAGTGAAAAGTTTCTGAAACATATAAAGATGCATATTTACAGCAAATGTAAATTTTCTCTGAAGAAATGGGAATTATTAGACATTCATGAATGTTTATGCCTTTGTCATTATTTGGTTTTGTTTTCATAACGATGCTTTATTTTAGGATGGGAAACTGTTTTTTTTTCTGTACTGTGGCTCAACAGCTGAGTTCCCTCTGCTAAATGAGACAAAAAAAGTGTTTCTACAACTGTTCTAACTTTTAATTCGCCTTCTCTTTCACTCAGAGCTTCTGTTTTTAACGTCAGTTCACCGAAGGTTTTCTTGTAGCTTGTATAAGGCTTGTTAATATTGAAACTTTAATTTTCCCAGCAAACATGTTTTCTCACCCTTATGTGTACACTTCTCACTACTTAGTGAATTAGAAAACTAATTATGATACTAAATAAACTAAATATGATACAACAGAGATTTTTAAGTGCTGATCTGGATTTCATGTCCTCTGAGTAGTTCTTGTGGAACTCCTATGCCTAAGTTACCTAGAATGTAAGTAGGGACACTGTGCAGATATAGGGTTAAAAGATAGCTGCAGTTATGCAGCTATCAGGTCATGGTAAATCCCACTTGCGTGCAAAGTCTGTGTTTCATAAAGAAACTGTGCAGCTCCTGGAAAGCGGCTCCTGAAAAGCCGTTACTATTATTCTACCAATACATGAATGCAGGACCCTTTACATCCCACAGTTTTCCGAGGTATTTGGGCGTATACACTGTTCAGTGCATGAAGACAATACAGTTCACTGGATTAGGAAAACTAACCAAAATATTCCTGTAACTGTATTTAAAATGAAAGTCAATATAAAAAAGGCAGTTATAGAGTAGTAGCGTTATTTATTTTTGTCTAGATTCTGACTAAAAGCCAGACTGCATTTTGCAAATACTAAGTACACTCATATGTTCTAGTGACACCAAAAATAGCAAGAGAAGAAGAGATGTAGAAAGGAGTACCTTGCTTTTTTCTGCAGAGTAGTAAACCCAAGATGATGGTATTTCATGTCAGCACACTGGTTACTAGGTCACCATCTAAAGAATAACTCACCATCAAAAGAATAACTCGCTACTACTATATACATATCTTTTCTTCAAATGCCATCTTTAAATAACATATTTAATAAAAAGAATTAGAACTGTATAAAGATTTGCTTGCAATTGTGTGCATAATGTAAGTACAAAACCATTGTACTTATTAAAAGACTATGATCATATATTAGACTTACTTGTCAAGACTAAGATATTTAATTCTAAAAATAAACATATATACTCACTTATGCAAATTCTAGATTGAAAGTTGTTATCAGAGTGCATACCATCCTGAGGCACCACACAAATTTACCCCAGATCTGAATGGGTATTCTGCAAGCTAAGCACAATGTGAATTTAATGCACATACATTATTCCAACTTTGCATTATTTTACCACCTAAGCCATAAAAACACATTCTTGCTTTCTTCCCTTGAGGAATACAATCAAAATACTGCACATGGCAGCCCAGTGCTTTTCTATCGTAAACAAGCTGAATCAGTCCAAAAGTGAAAGACAGTATTTCATGTGTTTCAGTTGGCACAATTCAACTGGAGTAAATACAATATACAAGTTTGGACTAACTGCTCTGGTCTCAGCACAGCAGAAGATATGTGCACTCTTCCAGACCATTTATGCACCATCAGGCTGAATTTTCTCATCTCAGAGCATGTCAATGTCCTGCGGGAAACATCTCTTAGAGTCCAGTTCCGCGATGCGTTTAAGACGGCAAAATCCAGGGCAGGGACTGGAAAGGGCAGTCCCACCCTTCTCCAACAGCCTCCTCAGGTTCATGATACGATGTATCATCTCTTGTGCTGCTGTAAGCATTTGTATAGCAGCAGCCAAAACTATTTGGTGTCAGTTCAAAAAAACTCAACACAATAAAAATAGTCTTTTTTAAATTGTTCATTTCACAGCTGCATGAATGTTTGCACTGGCATGAGGGAAGGGCCCCATGGCAGTAGGATCGTGAGGCTGCATAGGATGGGAGGGAACCATCCCTTTTGGTGAATGCACTGTCAAATACTTGCTGAAATATGTCATACATAGTTTAAACATATTTTTAGTCTTGTCTCTAAATTCAGAGAATTGTCTTAAAAAATGATTATTTGTTTTTTAAACATATTATGGATTATGTCTACTGATCTATTACTCCAAGATTTTTGTTCTTCAGAGAACTCTTTCAATGCAAGTTCATATATTCTTTCTAAAGCCTGTTCAGAATTTATTGAGCTAAAAATAAAAATTCCCCCAAATTTATTTAGATGATAAGGTACTGTCTTCTGGTCCCATGGGAGAAGAAGAACCCTTAATTGTATAGCTTTTCAAACTTTGTGATTGCGCTTTTTTAGGAAAGGCTTACAGGAAAAGCCTCATGCTATGTGTTGGTCACAGTCTTCTCCATTAATGAGGCAGCTCATCAGTATCTTCAGGATTTCATAAACAGGGTATTTACCCCAAAGTATCAAAATTTTTCAGAGTTTCTCTGGGTGCTAAGGCATCTTTGTAAGGGTGCATGAATAGCTCTACCAATGATAGTTGTAAGGATATTTCACTTTTGGAAATTGGAAAATTTCCAAAAGGAAATTTTAGGAATTTTATAGGAATTTTTGGAAAATTCCTATAAAACACATTGGAAATAACTCTAGCCCCTGGCACTGGTAGGTGTGTCTTGTCATGCGCTACCGTTTCTCCTAGGGGCCTGCTCTGAGCTCTTCTGCCTTCCAGAGCTCCCAGTTCTTCTCAGAGCTGCCAGGCTCTCCCGTTTCCTGGCTATTGGCTGTGACTCTTCAGAAACTTGAATCGGCTTCATTTCTCTCCAAGTTTTAAGCACGCTGCAGGCCTTCTACATTTCAACAGGAAGCTGCGGAGGAAATCAGAGCTCTTTAAATCTTTGAGTATTGTAACAAGCGTGTAAAGTCCCATGTCATGTAAGATGTCTGGAATAAAGCTTAGAATAGAAACCTTTAAGTCATTGTAGAAATGTGTTGCCTTTTGCTGTATTCAAGAACCAATTATGATTCTTTCAAATATGAGGATCTTCAAATATCTGCTGAAATTGCTTAATTCAAGAGATGGGTTGCAAATATATAACTTTTTAACCATGTTCATCTAAAGGGTTGAGAAAAGGTGTTAAGTTTTGTTTGCTTCCAGATTCTAAAGGCAGCTAATATGTTTTTCAGTTGAATTGACATGACAGTATTTCCAAAACCTTAACATAAAGTTTCCATAAACTGTCAGGCAATTTTTTAATTCTAATTTCCACTCATTTTTGCAAGCATAATTTGATTACTGAAAGCATCTCAAAAATGCATATGAAAGGGAACAAATACAACCAAAGAAACACTAAAATGCTTTGGTGCTTATGGAATTTTTTGACTTTATTTTCTCAATTCTAATGGTCAATATCATAAGAAGTGTTGATATAATGATGGATCAGTCATTTTCTGTGTAATGCACCACAGAAAAAGAATGTTTCTGCAATAAGACTACAAGATCAAAGTTAAAAATACTTCATTTAGTTGTGATGACAATTCTAGTAACTGGGCAATTTCAAAGACATGCAACTTCAGCTATTGCTTTTGCTTTCTTTGTAATTACTGACTTCTCAAAGTCATGGATTCTCTCTGCAGATCCTTTCAACTGACCACTGTGTCAGCACCATTAGAAGATGAGAGAGAAGCTAGTCTATTGAGAGCAGCCTCATGTCATATTGGTTAATCCAGTCTATTGCTACTATAAACCAGTCAGTAATGTGCAACAAAAAGTCCTGAATTTTCTCACTTGTCATCTTTTATAGTAAATAATCTTCAAGTAGGGTAGCTTTCTGTGAAAAAACATCTATTTTCTGATAATCTCAGAGATAAAGAATACTCTAGAATTATATATTCTTTGTAACAGATCTGCATCCAGTTTGGTAAGTGACAAGGTATTGATGGCTTTTAAATGGTCTTCCATACCAGTTATAAAACACAGTCCTATCTTGTCACTCTCACTTCCAGTAGACACACTAAAAGAAGCAGAACATTTGTATTTGTATTAAAACAGCTGTCTGTGCAGCTTGAACTTTGATTCTCTCTATCATGTAAATGCTATCATATTCCTAAAGTCATCAGTCAGGACAAAATTCCTGATGAATTCAGGATGAATACAAGATTGGTGTTCTAATGGCAAGTGATGGATGAACAGAGCCCTTTTTGTGTCATTTTTGTACTTTATATTTACTAATTCTCTCCCCAATGACAATTTATCATTTGTGATAACTAAAATATTCTTTTTATAATTTAATTTTATTTCCAAGGGAGAATATAAAACACTGAGGAAAAACATATTTAGTTTCTTCCATTTTTAGACAAAGATGAGTAGAGAAATAGCCTAAGTTAAGCAATACCGGTCAGAAACAAGTTATTTTATCACTGCTTGGAATATATGGCCACTCAAAAGGGCACAGCCTGGAATGTTTTCTTGCAATTCTAGCTTGAGCTAGCAAGACAATGTTTGGCAGAGCTCAACTGTCTTCATTACAAAATGTCTCTGCACAAATATTGCTTGTTACAAATTAAAAACAGTAATGGAAAAAGTTACCAATATAAAGAAAGAGACAAAGAAAATTCTGTTTCATTTTGTACATAGTATTAGGGAAGAAAATTTTACACATATATATATATATATGTGTGTGTGTATATATATATATATATANATAAAAGCTATTTCGTTTAATCCAGAAGAAGAGAAAATTGCAGCAATTACATACAGAAGAGATAAAAATATTGATGCAGCATTACAAACTCACAAATAATAAAAGCACTCATATCATGAGCTCATACCAATATACATAAGAAAAAAACTATATGAGCAACAGTTGTATATAGAAGCATATTTCAATTTGTATTCCAAAATGAGTGGTAAATTACTAAGTACCAGTACTTTACAAAAATTACATGATATATAGTGCTTCAACAAGTTCTTTCCTTGTTGAGTCACTATGTTTGTATGGCTATACAGCCAATTAAAATATATATTTGGGGGTCCTGTGATTTTATTCTGATGGTGGGCAAGATTTCTTTTTTCAAAATATATTTTTGAAAATATTTGAAATATTTTTTGAAAAAAAAAATTAATATAAGTACACCTTAGCACAAATCTTTATTCAGCTGCATTATTTAACTCAAAGTTCATTTTTCACTATTTGTTAATCTGCTCATTTAAAAGCACAGAATGATCAATTAAGAAGCAAAAAGAACGCTGAGCAGTAAAAGCTTCTCTCTTCTAGCCCACAATTCCCATGTCCCAACCTTCAAAAACCTCATTCTCTTCGGTGTTACCTGATTCAAACCACAAGCCACACTTACACAATTCTTTTGCAAATGTGCAGAAACTCTGCATCAATATCCATGACCTTTTCCTGCTGCCGATGAGGCCTCAGCCAGAGTCCATTGAAGCCTATAACAATCTTTCCTTTAATTTCAAAGAGCAACAGAGCAAGATTTCAGTTCCTTTTCTCATTCATCCTTCAAGGATGCTATATACATAAAAACTATAAGAACTCCTCAAGCCACTGGAAGAATTTCCACACACAAACACTCTCCCATGGACTCTGCTGTTAATTACCCTCCATCTGGAACCTTTCTCCCCATCAGCACGACCATTCTGCCAGCCACAAGGATAAACCTACTGGATTCTCACTTCCCTAATTCATAAACAGCTTCAGAGCAAGTCCCATCATTTATCAGACTTTCTGTATTAGGAATTTGTTCTCCTGATTCAGGTCTGTCAATACAACCTGTTTCTCCAGCTTCAGCAGTGGATGTACTTATAATGGGAGCTGTTAATTTAATAAATGAAAACTTGCTGGCAACTTTCCACTTACAAGTGTTACTCAAGTTCATACTCACACAAGCATGAGAATGTAGAATTTCTGGAAGAGGAGCAAAACCAAAGAGGGAGATGGGAATCCAAGATCCTTCTAAAGTACACAAGCTACCTTATCCCAATACTTCCACTTCAATGAAAAAATTAGAAATAAAAAAATGAGCAGCACATCTGCTAACAAGGATCACCAAGATGTTTTAAAGCAAGGAAAAACTTCCATCCTTTTTCATGCCAGATGGGATCAAAATCACTGAAAAAAGGAGTGCACTATCTTATGGTAAGTGTTGTCATAGCTCTGCAGAAGACGACAGGTTTGAACATAAAATCACAGAGAAATAAATTTCTGTGACATCCGTAGACACCAGATATAAGATTATGAATATGACCAGAAAATGTGCTTTACTTTTAGGTGTTTTACCAGCTATGATATGATTTAGAAAAGTTGGAGATTTAGTTTGAGCAAAGTACTTTATTTGATTGATTAAATTAGTGATAAAGTCTCTAAGCAAATATGGCAGCCACGTCTCCTCTGGCACACAGGAGCTGAAAGGGCTGCTCAAGCCATTGGGAGAATTTCCACACACAAACATAGATTTGGGTCCTCCATGTATTTCTTCTTTCCTCTCCTAAGCTCTGCTGTGAGGCAGGGAGGAAACCTGTGTGTGCAGAGGGGCAGGACCACCCGGCCTCGTGCCCCAGCCTTTCGATGTTGAGCAGTGCCTCCGGCATGTAAAAACTCACGTTTTACAGCCTCATGTATGAATATTTGCTCTATGACATCTCAGATGTTTCTCACACCTAGCAATACTCCAAAACTGGAAGTAACATGACACCTTTCTCCCACACACACTTTCTGTGATAAGCTCCTTTGATTTACACTAAAATATATAGCCCCTGGTAGGTGGGGTTTGCTCTTATGTCTTCTGAGCTTTGATGTGTTACAGGAAACCTTACTTATCTAAAAATTCTACATTAGAAGCTCCCAGGAGGGTAAGACTTTGTTAGCTGTAACCCTGCACTATAAAATAACAATTAATATATCTTCAGGGGAAATTATTTTTAGAAATTATTCCAGACATGTTTAGTCTGCTTGAAATATATTTTCAGTGGTTCTGTCTTGAAGAAACATGGTGTAAATATTTATCACATATTCCTGATTGTAGGGTTTTTGATCTGATTGCAACTGTGGCATTTTAAATCATGTCTTTACATTTTATCATATTTAGGAAAAAGGAATGATTCCTGTTTCTTGACATGATTATCTGTTTCAGACTGAAATAGTTAGATATATGCTTAGAAATCCTAGAACTTTCCAATTAATGTAATTTATTACAATAATAATGTATGATATTACTCACAGAAATCAAAAAGAAAATCAACATTGACCATTTCTATTTCTTTGTTAATTAGTTTCATACAGTCATTGCCTCCTTAATGAGCGTCAATATGTATCTTTGCAATGATTGGCAACATACAAATCATGTTAATAAATAACCAGCAAAAATATCTTCCTGCATCAACACACTCATGTGGAGCAACATGTGGACCAATCCCATTATAGTCACCTCACCCTTCAAGCTATTTCTCAGGGATGATTTACTGCTGGAGCCCTTATGTTGTCTTTGAAAACATGACATATTGAAGTAGTGTATAGCTAGCCTCTATGTATGTGTGCACACACATCTGCACACACATACACCAAGCCACTGGCCTCTTGGAGTGTGCTGCTGTGAAAATGGAATACAAAGTTCCTTGTGTTAGTGTAGGGAATCATAACAAAGCTAACCAGAAATCTTCCTATATAACAGCCTTCTTCCATTTTCTTCCATGGCCAATTCAGCAAAATCAAAACTTTCTTCAGATTTCTTGCTCACTTTCTGCCACCTACCTCCTTACTAGTAACTTGGAAAGTTCTTAAATGGCAAAATTTAGCTGGCAAATTGAAGGACCTTGAAAAATTTCAAGCCTTCAGCATTCTAGGCTCTGCTCCCAAGCTTTTCATTTGAGGATCTCTGCAATTTATCTTATGTAAAGCTAGGAGTTCAGTCTTCATGGGTTCCATAGGACCTTATACCTTGAGGAACTCATAGCTTTCCTGTCAAGTCTAGGATGTCAGGAAGTTCACAGTTGTTCCATTAGTGTTTTTTTTGTTTGTTTTGTTTTCTACTAAGGAATGTTATTCTTTATTGCTCTACATGTAAAATATGCTTCCTATCACCTGTTATGTCAGATACAGAGTTGCAATGCCTATCTCTTTTAATTTACTATAGGCTACATCCAAAGTTTCTTCAGAGCCAGGGACATTGGTGGACTTTGTAACTTGTTAGCATTATTATTTATTCAGTAACAATTAAGACACATATGGAATATGTTAGCTATACTAATTCTCAAAGAAAGAATATGCAGAGAATTAACATGATACCATTGTGAGAAGCAAGAAAATTCAATACTATAGTGGTTAGACTAGCGTAGTTCTTTGTAGGCCCCTGATTTCTTCTCAGCTTTCCCCATAAACATCCATGGCGATATGAAGAACACTTCATTTCATGCTGCCCTCTTCCTCCCACCTCCTTCTTTTGCCTGCCACTCCTTTTGGGGCAAGTTCTGTCTCTCGTAATGTATGTGTGCTTTGATTTGCACAGAGGAGTTTTGGGGTCTCTGTAAGGAAGAAGTGTTAATGGAATTTTGTGTAATTCTTTACACCATTATAAATTTGCCATTTTATTCACAAGCAAGAACACTGTCACAGCTGTCTTTGTAGTAGTTAAACCTTTGATTATGAACCACAGTAGCACCAGTACAGCAACTACACTGAAATATCTGTGACCAGTACAGCAACCACACTGTAATATCTGTGAGCAGTGCAGCATTAAAAAAAAAATGAATAGTTTGCTTAAGAATTCTTGAAAGGGACCAGAAAGATAACTTCTGTGGCAAAAGTCTTCTGTGTGAAATCTTTATATTAACTAAAGCCCAGTCGGCTCCAGCAAACACTACTCCACAAGCATTTCCCAGGCCTGACCTGTGTGGAGCCAAGGTAATTATCTCGTGTTCATTCCGTTCCTGCACTCGCTGTGACTGCCAACAAGGGGGTCAGTTACTGTGAGATCCTATGGTGGTTTCTGCCATGTAGACACTTGTCTACGAGAAACAAGCAGTACACTATTGACATGGAGGGAAATGCCAAATTGCCTCAAATTGCCTTTTATAGTCACACCCTTGTGTAAGCATAGTTTAATATTCAGAGTTCCTTAGATACAGTGGTGCTTGCCGCATGAAACATATTCTGTACTTAGTTCCTTCATGCTTAATAATGGCTTATTATGGATTAAAGAGTCCTCTTTCTCAAAAAAAAAAAAAAAAAATTAAAAACCAGCAGTAGTAGTAGCTGTTGCTACTACTGCAAAAAAAAAGGTAATTTAATGTAATGCAAAAGTAATATTTTTCACAAGCATATATAATTGTTGTTTAGAGAGTAGCTTCTAATTAGTATTCCATTCCTGCTTTAGCTCTTCACCCAAGTTTTTGGGAGTGTCATCAACCTACTATATAATTTTCTTCTTTGTTCATTCAACTCAATCACTCAGTTTACTGTCTTGTGGAATTTAATCTTCAAGTATAAAATTTTCCCGAGAAATGTAATAAAAAATAAAATCTGACAAGACATTTGAAAATTTATAAATGAAACAGTAGGGAAGAGAAGATAGGCCTTATCCCTATTATTAAATAATCATTTCTATAGAGATATCTACTGCTCTTCCCAAACTTGCAAATAGGGTAGGAACAGATGAGATAAAGGTTTACAGCAAAACAGTAGACGGAACTCATTCTTCCAAAGAATCCATGGATATATATGGAGAACAATGTAACTGGGTGGATTCATTTATAATGTGTTGAAATCTGCCTTTCTGATTCTACTGGAAACTGATACTTAAATTTTGAGAAATTTTGAGTACTTGTTTTTTTTTTTTTTGAGAACTTATTTGTTAAATAACTCATCTTTATCTTTTATTTTTGTGTATGCATAGAGCAGAAGGTCATGAACTCTCTCAAACTGCACTTATCTGTTTCTGACTGAATTCTAATGCAAGAATGAGCATAATCTAGCCCATGTACACAAAGTGACTATTTATTACATGAGTTAGTTCAAAACTTACAGTATTTTGTGGTCAAAATCTGATTGACAAGCACAAATTCATAATTTGTCCAAGCACTGTTCCAAACCAGTTCCTGAGTTCAGAGGTGTGTATTGCTCAGATGAGCTACACCTAAGTCATACTTGGAGGTTCATGTAGTCAGACAACTCTAGGTGCTTGGGAAGGGGAGACAAGGGTCAACAATATGGGTCAAAACTATAATACTAGTCTTGGGAACTCTGACGCTTCTTTTTACATTGAAGCATATGAAAGGCCTTTTTTTTTTTTTTTAATTAAATATAAATTCATTAAGGTGTTTGAAAGTTCCTTTGTCATCATCACCTCACAGCAACATCTGATATAGCATGAACACATAACTGTTGTACTTTTCTTCTGTCCTTCAGTGTCCCTCAGATCATCACAGAATCTGCCCTGTGGTGCCCATTTTTTAGTTGCAGGCACTTGCATAAGTAGAATCTGCAATGGCATTCTTAGATATAGCAGAGTATAAAATCTTGTTTGGTCACACACCACAAGGAATAAAGCATTCAAATTTAGCTTAATGATTTCAAGGAACTGTTTTCAAACCCACTGAGAGCAAATAATATCTTTCAATTAAATTCAATAAGCTGTGGATTAGGTCTTGGTTGCTCAAGAACACTCACTTTAGTGTGGTCTTTTTGTTGTTTACATAGGCAGAAAACACTCTTAGGAACCTGCTTGTCTTTAGCTTTGTTTATTCCTAGCTAAATATGATACACACTAATAAATAGCTTGGTCCCTTCTCATGCAAGATTAATCTGAAAACTGCTCTTCTCTGAGTTGGACCAGATGTTAAAGTGAATCATTATCTCTATGTATTGTGAAGTTTGCCTCCAATTTTCCTTTTAAACAGTGTGTGAATTAAAGCCTATGAAGTAAAGAAGTCTTTAATATAGAGTGTATATTAAAACCTTTCTTTTTAAACAGAGTGTGAATGTAGCCTAAAGAGAAAGGCTACAAAATTTTATCCAGAAAGTCACGTCCTTCATGCTACAGCATCCTCATAACACATAAGCTTGCCCCTAAGAGTAGGCATTCATTTCTATAGTGGTCTGTCTATAATGTCAGATTGCTGATGTGGTGCTGCCTGCCAATATTCCTACTAGTAGACACAGCACAAAGTGCACAAAGCGTAATAGGATCATCAGTCAATGAAATCTCTAAGTATGTGTAAAACAAGGTATGAGAGGAAAAAGTTTGTTGTGTGTTGTTTTGCAATGCCTTTTTTTTTTTTTTAATCAAACAGCTGTTGTCAAGTCTACTGTGATTTCTGAATTATTTAGGGCATTCTCTACCTTGTTTTCTGTTAGATATTAAATTGACACTATATCAAATGTTTGTGCTACCGCTATCAGTCATATTAACAAAGACTCATTCTCGTTACATATAGAAATTTTATTTCCTATTTTTTTATTTTTTTAGAGGTTTAATTTATTTACATTTGGAAAATTATGTCTGCAATCACAAGTACTTGTTATTTTTGGGACGTTGTGCTTGACTCAATTAAGAAAGGAACGTATTTAATTCCACATAAAGGGCACTAAACAAGTTAATAATATCATATATGCTTAGTTCTTACAGAAATATAGAAAGCTTCTACAGTGTTAATGTAATAGCTATTTTAAAATATTTTCATCTGAAATGTTAATAGAAGTTAATACGCATTTCATAGGTACAACGTGCTTGATTTCTTGTACATGGTCACAGGAACATTGAAAATATAGGTAAAAATATTTCTAAAATTGATTAGGTATTATACTAAAATAAATGCAAGTTTATAATAAAAATAAAATATTCCATTATAGGAATGTGAATCATATTGGTAATACAAAAAAAAATCCACAACAAGATTTTCAGGGAGTCAAAACAGAGGAAAAGTAAGATGACATCTTAAGATGCCATCTTAAAAAAAAAAAAAAAAAAAAAAAAAAAAAATCAGTCTTTACTGAAAAACCCAAGAGAACAAAATGCATAATCCAACTTAGTTTTTGGTGGATAGCAACAACTGGCTTAACATTTTCATTCTGGTAAGCATGGGAGCAAACCACCATGTCTGAAATTGCAAAAATTTGAGAATATCTGACACCACATCAACATATGAATCCATGGGAAGAATAAATCAAATGCAGGTGATCTTCACACTCATGAAATATGTGAATGACAACCATAAAGGAGAGGTAGAAATAAGAAGTGCCGCTTGAAGGTAGAGAGGAGAGTAAAAGACGGGATTAGAATTTTCTGCTAAATTGTTGGTAATCTAAAGAAACATCGCAAAACATTATGAAGCAGAGGGCACAGGCTTTCAAAACTCACACCTAAATTGTCCAAAGTTTTCTTTACTGTGTTGCATTTCACACTAATGTTTGAATGATGTTGTTGCAGTGCAGTGTTTTTTCATTTGTTAACCAGCACATTCTTCTAAAACCATTATCAGCTGTAATTCATTTCACTTGTGATGTCTTGTAAATGTTATGTGCCATAGTGGACTTTTAATGAATCTTTCTGCATATTTTATTCCTTTTGAACTAATATCAACAGGAGTTTTGTGGCCAGCTGGATAGCAATCTCAATACAAACTGCATTTCAGGAAACCACAGTCACCTTCACATGCTAAGGTTTCCTGTTCTATATTTATGAATTCTGTCTCAAAGAATGAAGATGAACATCATAACAAGTCACACAAGCTTCAAGCAAGGTAAGTGGCATTTCTACTCCACGTAAGAGTAACTGCAAATACGAAGAAAGAGATGGTCTGAAAGTTGAGTTTGGTTTGTCACTTGAAAAGGAGGATGATTAACACACAGATAAGGGAGACACAGGCCAACTGAATGGTCTTAAATGTTCTCTGATGCAAAAAAAAAAACAAAAAACCTTATTTTTATAATTATTTTTTAAATCATTTCTCAAGCTAGTTTGGACCACTAAATACACCGAGACAAAGCAGAAGTCACTCCTACCAATTTACCAGTGTCAGCAAATTGACCCAATAGAAATTTATGTGGGCTAAGGTTTGTAGTGTGTTCTTTGATATTGTATTGCATAGTATCATATCATATTTATTTTTGCATACTAAGAACAACCTTGAAGGCTGTGGGAACATTCTTCACAGCTCTCTCCATGGCCTTCTGTGGGATTCCAGGCATACATATTAAGAACAGATCTCTCAGTAAATGACCAGCTGTCACATTAAGCACATTGACTTTCCCTCATGCACATTACTCCCCTTGCCCATAATTAATCAGCAATTGAAGGGTCAAACCCAAGGATTATTATTATAATTTTTTGCTTAAGGTCTGATCCTGCAAGCATTGAAATCCATGGCAAAACTCTCACTGATTGCAGTCAATGAAAAATTGAGACTTGGAGGATTTGCACCAGCACTACATTAGCAGAAGGAGCTTAAGATTCGTTTCAGGAGTTAGTTCTGCCTAGACAGAAGATTTATAATTCCTGCATTTATCTTTTTGAAAAGATAAAGTAACTTCTTCTTGTGTTGAAGGCCTTAGGTCCAGCAATAGCTTCACTGTGAGCGTGTTCCAGCTGATCATGTGCACTTGGCTGTTGTGCTGCTACTAAATAGAGCTGCTGGTATAAGTTCTCAGAGATCTTGGCCAGTTATAAACGTCAATAAACTATCCTTTTACTTATTTAAATTTCAGATTTTTTCTTCCTTGTCCTGGACATCTTGGAACATTTTTCAGAGGTCTCCACATGCCTTATGTGTATGGGGAGAAAGGGCTTGGCTTGCCCCCACAGCAGGTAGCCTGAAAAACTCACTGCTATCTTAAAGACGAAGGTGCTTTGCCTATGGGCTGAAAATGCTGAGCATAGTCAAATGTGATACACAGAGCTGTGATTTGGAAGGCTCATAGTCCAGTACGCTACCTCCCCGCCACTTAACAAAATGTGCTAGCATGTCAGTACTGGGAACGATGCCCTTCCCACACTTACAGCAAGGATCCTTCTGAGGATTATCTCAGGATCAGACTGTTCAAGGTCTTTTTTTTTTCTCTGAAAAAGTCCATCAGGGTACGCGTTCTTCTTGCAACTTGTTACTTAAAGCAAGAGTGTTTAGCTGTCAGGGACTTACTATGGTACACACAGTGAACCTCCAACAGAGCAAAAATAAATGGCATCCATAGTCCTTGCTCAGAGGTCTATTCTCTGCAAACTATTTCATGCGGCCAAATTACAACTGTGTGTTAAATGTGTTATACCTGATAATGCAACCTTTCAGTTTCCAAACTAATTTTGACTGTAAATGCCTACAAAAAAAAAGAAAAAAAAAATTTGAAAAAAATTCATTTTTGCAGTCCAGAGTAGTGTCTAGTTATATTCCAAGAAAGTAGTAAACTCTTCTATCACTGATGAATGGTTGGCAACATCGTTTATTTTAATGGATACATACTACTTTGAACTAAGTCTTTGCCATCTGTTCTGCTCCATAATTAGGAATGTAAAAAGGACATATATCACAATTACATCACTAAAGTGTATAATGTAAGTGACTTAAATGCATATGTATGTTCTTGAAACAATGTAGTATGCATCTGTGATGTTTTTCTCATGTTTCAGAAATAAATCTGGATGGGCAGTAATTTGCTTGACACTGTCAACTTTGTTCACAAAAATCAGGACTTTATAATAGAAAGATTTTATTATATAGGTGCTTTAAGCAAAGTAAAAGTGCATGTGTGAAAAAAATGGGAGTATATTCAATAGAATCATTTTACTTTCAATGCCTTTAAAAAATAAACTTATCAAAATATATCCACAATTCTGTAACCATATGTTTCCTGCTGTTTAATGGACAGCATTGGGATTTTACTCTGATTTCTTGGGATTTATCTAAATGGAGAAACTGTACTAATGACTAATGTAACATTACTACTATGTTATACCTTATTGCAGGTAATGTATCTTGGGAAAAAATAAAGTGTTTGACTCACTATCACAATTATTTTTCTTATAATATTTACACAGATTCTTACTTTTCTGCCCTGAAAAACAACTTAAAAAAAAAGATTATTTTCAGTCTTGGTATATCATTCATGGGTTTTGTTTTTGTCAATAGCAGAGGATATCAAACATGAAACTTCTGCATTAAGCAAAAGTGACATCTGTTGAACCATATCAGGCAAGTCCTTAGAAACTGCAGTAAATTGTTAATTTGGTATGAGTTTTCAGTGATAAGTCACAAAAAATCTCTCTATGTATATATAAATTAGGTGGAAACCCTACAAAGATACATGTAGCAGCATAAATAATCTCTGCACAGTTGGCACTTTACATGATGATACTCTGTCTTGATGTTTCCTTTTGGACTTGCAGAAACGTGATGATACCTTGCAGACTGCAAAGAATGTAGAAATACCTATTGAGTTTTAAATGATGTACTTGGATTACTGAAAGATATCTAGTCAAAGACAACATGAATATTTCTGAAATATATTTTCAGCTGACCCAGCTGTCAATTTGTCCTTTCAGCTGGGTAAATTAGCACCGGCAAGAACTCCATGATTCTGCAACTCTACAGGTTCTGATACCTGAGCTTCCTTATTTATAACAATTCACACTCCACGGCAATTAGTAGTGGCTGCCACACACTCTGAGAGCCCCTTTCTGATAAAATGTCATATTGTGTTCAAGTGTGGCACACAGAGAGAATTCATAGAACTCCAACGTTATCTGTATAGACCTAAGTAAATTACCTGAAGAGAACACAAAAATATAACTATTTTTAGCTATCTGTTTTATTTTCTATTTTTCTTTAAATAGGAAAGACTTCGCTGTAAATCCCATGTCTACTCTCTTTGAAGGAGCAGCCCTCTGAGTGCTCAAGCGCTCCCTGCAATCCTTTAAGCATAAAAATTGCAATTCTTTCTGGCCCTTTTGTAGAAGGGAGAAGGTTAATTGCAGGTTCCCCATGTGTTCTGTATCTAAGCACCATATAAAGGAACATGTCCCATTGCACAACCCTGAGCACCCTTTGGGTGATGGTGCACAATTAGCACAATCCAAAATGCAGTGTTGCTATTACTGTCCCTGCTCCCCTGTCTGATACTGGCTTCTCCCAAGGAACTCTTCTCAAAGTGATATTTATCTCCACTTTGTTCCTACTAGAAAAATAGATAATATCACTGTTAATTCAATCATCCTCATTGGCAATATTAACAAGAAGGATTTCCCCAAGAAATAAATGGAGATGTATATGACATATATAAAATTAAAAAATCTTTTTTTTTTTTTCTTTTTTTTTAAATTTATGTCCTGGGAAGATGATAGAGTGAAGGAGTTTGGGGGAGTTTCCAGAATGGGAATTAAAATCATCTACTAATTTCTTTTTCCATCTAAACAAAATTACTTCCCCTCAAAACAAGAAAGGAGTTAGAAGAATCAGCAAGCATATTTTTATGAAGCCTAATGTTCCTACAGATGTTCCAGAAGATGTTCCTACAACTTCCTCAGAAAAATCAAGTGACTGGGGACACATACAAGCTTAGAAAAAACAATACGAATTTAAAATAAAGAGGGAAGGGAAAGAGAGAGGAAGAAAGAGTAAAACTTGTAAAGGTATTTAGAAATACTATCCCACAGAAAGGTTGAATACGAAATAGTTGGAGAATCAATGTCACCAGACATCAGAAGCTGTGCCTAAGCTAATGGATAGAGAGAAGTCCTCGACCAGATATTCATGCTTTTGCAATTTGAACCATAATGAAGCCAGACTCTGCAATGAATCAGCCTCCTCAGTCCCATGGCTTGGCTTCCATGAGGAAGAAACCTAGCTAGGTGAGCCAGTAAGGAGTTATGGTGTTCTCCAGTGTTCTAGTTCTGGATATGCAGAGGGCCAGATATTGAGAGCAAGTTGAAGCATATTCTGTGTACACTTCATGTCCAGGTATATTCAAAAACTACTGGAACCTCCTGGAAGGACTGAGGGCTGCATCTGTCACTCGGTGGCTCACAGTTCAGAGATTCATGACTAGAGAGGATGAGGCAAGTTTGGAATGATTAGCAAACTAGCCACAGGAACAGGGTGCTCTGCTTACAGCAATAAACTCTGAGAGAGAAAAGAGAGGGTCAGCTGATGTAAAAGTGTTTATCTTTATGATAGTTATGGACAGAATTTTTTTACTACTACTATTACTACTACTACTTCCTAGAGACATTTTGCCCTGAGTGTCCATGAAGCCAAGCTGAAAGCTGAATACCTTTCCTCTGTCCACAAATCCTAAATGAGGAAATGCCATCACATGAGCCAATGTGACGTATGTTCCTGGTCCTACTAAACTCACATTTCCATAAGTTTTTCCATAGAGGCATATTATGTGTATAAAATTTCTACCTAACTCAGACAGAGCGGCATATGGGAAATGCAGCAAAGCATACCACCCAAGAATTACTGCATGGCCAGGAATTATTACCAAAGTAATTACAAGAAACTTTCATAGTGAGGAAAAACAGTAGCATAACTCATACTTCCAAAATTTTCACACTGTATATTATTTATATATTGGAAAGTACCTCATTTATCTTGTAGAAGAGAATAATTGGATAATTTCAAGGGGAATGCTATCTTATTGTCTTAACTTGTATTCCCTTAGTGTCTCAAAGGACACTCCATGGGAGCATTATCTCTGCTCTGGGAATTGCAGGAACTGAGATTATATCACACACTATGAAGAGGATACAACTTCCCTCTCTTCTGCCTCTGGACTAATCAAGATAAGTAAAAGTGATAAATAAATATTATATGAATAAATAAATATAAGTGTTCACTTACCTAAGAATTTAAGTGAAATAAATATATGAGGCTGTTTTGAAAAGAGATGATCTAAGATAGCCAAATCAACTCAAAAATGAAGCAATAAGTATCTGAGAATAAACATTTCAATCAACGACACTAAAGCAGAGAAGGAGAAAAAAAAAATCTGCAACCCAGGATTACTACTCAGCAATTCCCTTTAAAATCCATCTTGTTTCTGGAAAAAAAAAAAAAAAAAAGAAAAATCTACTGCTGTTCTGTGGCCATATTGGATATATTGATAATTTGCTAACAAATATTGATAAATTGATAATTGATAACAACAATCACTGTCAGTGTACCCGAGAGAATTATCACCAAGTTCAGGGACATACAGATAGTTTGGCTAAAATGGGTTTTGGAGGCCGAATAATTTCCGCAAGTGGCAGATTACTGCCCTCAGGGCCTCAAATAAATCTTTGAGTAGGTCATTTTCATCCTTTTTAAGCACTCCCCAAGTCATGTGCTCTTGACATTTTAAAGCAGACTATGTTGGTACTAAGGTCTGTAAGGGCTTACCCTTATATTTTCCTCAGTTGCTGATGGGTAAACTACAATGCGTAGTAACAGTGCTCAGAAGCATCTAACAAGCTATTGCCCTGCAAAGCTGAAAGAATGGTCTTTGAAAACAAACATGATAAACAGATGATCTGAGAGCATAGTAACTTGGACATCAGGAGATCTGGCTTTCCTTTTTAGTCCTGATGATGGCTTTATAATGATTGATCTGAGGGAATTCACTTAGTCCTTAGCTTTAGCTTCTTTCTATTTTTATTTGAGGGAATTATATTCATCTCTCTTGGCAAAAGGTACAGCTGAAAAAGGTCAAAACTCCTTTAATTGTGCTGTGTATTAAGATTCATTCTTCTAGTAGAAATTGAGACCCTTGAGGTGGTCCCACAGGGTAAAGACTATTATACTTATCAGCAGAACTGCATTTTCAAGGCTACTGGGCGCATGATTTCCCATGCAGTCTCTGAGAATTATGTTTCTCCTTGCTGTTAGGTCTAAAACCTGAGTTCCTAGCAGTGTAGGACCCAGGATGACTTTCCCTTTGAGAGTTTGTACAAGTATTTGCAGTAACAGTCAGCAGCTTCCAAGTGCTAGTTATGGGATCCCCAAAAGTTTCAAACTGTTATACCTTTATGAAAGTCTCAAGAGCCTCACTAACAGTATCTTTGGCATAGGAGGCAGCTCATCTTACTCACAACATCTGCAAGCAAAGGATAGATTTAATGGCAGTGAGTTAAAGTGTCCTTACCCCAACCTCCCTTTAGTATTACTCAGTGCAGAGCATATTTTAAGTCCCATGAGGGAGAAAGTTATGTGGGCAATCAAGGGTGAAAGGCTGCACAGCTGCAAATGGCCCTGGACACCATCACAGAGTACCAGCCAGACTGTCAGATTTTAACTAACACCTAAATCATTCAACCTCTGCTCCTCTTTTTCTAGAACTTTTCAGTTTTTAGGCCTTTTGAATAGTCAAACTTGGCTATGAGGGCAGTTATCTATTCTAATCCTTCACGGAGTCAGATGAGAGCATCTTTTGTCAGCCTTCTTGATTCCATTAAATGTGTGTATCAGAGATACTCTTATTTGCATCACTCCGACACATTTTTTAGCACCTTTTGAAAGCTAAAGAGTCAGTTCCAGATGCAAGATTTGTATACCAAGCAAGCCCCACTGACTGGTGTTGGTGTCTTCTACATACATAGCGATCACAGTAAGTAGTTATTGCAATTGTTAATATGTGCTACTCACAAAGGATTTAGTATCAACTACAATTTATCTCTTTACTTTTGAGGCTGAAAAGTTACTCTGCTTTGATTTGATTTGAAACTCTATATTCCATTTTTCTGCTTCTTGCTGAGACATTTCCTACAGAACATTGTCAAAGGCTATATTTTTTAAGTAGAATAAATATGCAGCAATTTATCAAGTCATAGAAATATTATTGCTAAGATCTTATTGTAAATCACATGAACTTCATGTACCTCCCAGCAGGGCACCCTGACAACGTTCCAGGGTTGCTGCTGAAATATAATATTCTAATTTAAGCTCTGTTCAAGCTCTGAATTTATCAGAGGTCTTCCTGTTTGCTTTAAGCCATCTTGCTATATTATATGAAAAAATGTTGATTAAATGGCAAACATTTAACTTCAGGGCTAACAAGAAAATTTTCCCCAGCTTGTTCAGAATGACGGTCGTGATAAGCCTGTAGAAGGCCTCTCAAAGTTGATGGAAACATCACCAAGCTCTTGATCATTCTGTTTCCAGTCAGTGTTTAACCTTGGAGAATGCACATATCATTTAATATCCTTCCAGTATATAGTTATGAAAACTTTTACCACTGTCTAGATTCATCAGTACAGCCCTTTAAATCCTCTACTCAGTTTTTCTTCAAAGAGTGAGTCCAGTGAACCTTCCAATTTTTTAATTGCATAAGCCATATTAAAACTCACACAGGAAACACAGGTGTAAGGCATAAACTCCAGAGAAGTGTTCTGTGGTACATGTTTCAAAGGGGACATCTAAACAAGCAATTTCAGCCGTTCTTCCAGTCTACGTCCACACATTTTTACTTGTCCTCCTAATACATGCGTTGTAGAAAATACTCATCAGTACTGTAGTTCATGTCTTCTCCTTTGAGTTCCATCTCCAATACCACCTCCTCACCTATTCTGTTGCATTTGAAACTGAATTGTCAGGGTACAGAACAGATTAACTGAAGGACAAGCTGTGATACAGGTGGTTCTAACTGAATTTACCAGATCAGTCAAGAGCTAAAACAAATTGCCTCCACATTTCTTTAATGAATTTCATGAGTAAAGTCTGCTAAATACAGACAGCTAAGACCCTGGTGAAGGTTGTAGCAGCCATAAATCCACAAGAATAGAAGTTCTATCCCTACATGATTTCCTTCTTGGCTGATACACAAGACAGTAGAGTGTCACTCAAAAATCAGTAGCACTGGTTTTTCAGCAGCTGAAGAGCTGTTTGGTGAAACCTTGCAGTAGTACTAACTTCCACACCTCATGAGCTTAATTCCTACAGATGTTACCATGGAATACACCATATAGGTCAGGAAAAAAAAAAAAAAAAAAAGAATTTTCATCTTATTTTTGAGAAATATGCACTGAAGATGACAAAGTTTTGAAGAAGGCTGGTGTCATAGAACACCATGGGATATATTTCATGAACAATTCCATACTCCCATTTCAGCTGTTACCAAAGTCATTCTTGAGAAAGTAGCCAGGTCACAGCTGGACCGTTGTGCAATTAATTTGATATTTCTGGTTATTCTTACGTCACTGTAGCATGTAGTATAGCAACCTCACCGATTTGCAGATATATAAGTGGATTGTGGTGGGAGTGTGTTGAACACCACCAGATCAGACTGAGAAGTGGATGATGGCTTCTGTAAACAACCTGAGGACATTTGTATCAATCACAGCCACGTGCTCATGGATGCTAACCTCTCTGAAGCCTGCTGCAAAGGCTGTATGGTGGGACAGAAGCAGCGCAGGAGATTTCTGGAGGTTCTCAAGGATAATTTCTTGATCAGAGAAATAGGATGGGCCAAATAGGGCCAATGCACCCTTGGTAATCTAGCCTAACATTGAGTTGACCTTGCTTTGAGCAGGAGGCTGGACTACCTCCTGAGTCAGGTTGAATAATTCCAACCTGAATAACCTATACCTAACCTCAGTATTGAAACTGTTGATTCTGTTGTTTAGTTGTTAATGGATGAAATAAGTGTTTTATGATTAGTTTGCCTTTGATGAACGTATCAAAAACTTAAGATATAGGTTTTCTCAGATATCTATACACATATCATTGAAAATCCATCCTTGAGAGCACTTTTACCTGTAAATATCAAACGTTCATACATTGGTAAATTTACCACAGATTAATAAACTAACAAAATAATTAAAGAAGTCAAAATCTTTTCCGTTTTTTTCCTCCAAACCCTTAAACAGATAATTTATAGCACATCTTGCTTTAGCAATTTTAGACATCACTGTCTAAACTCTCTGTCCCACCTCTTTCTCAAGAAACAGGTCTTTTGTCTGTGCAAAAGGCTAAGTGACTACAAGCCACTGAATAAAAGCCAGCTCCAATAAACAATCAAATTGCTTATCTTAAATCTCCAATAATCAATTGACCAATGATTTGACCAGTGATGCAGGATAGTAGCACCTTTGAACAGACAACATTCTCTTCTGTTAATTTCTTTCAGCAGGTCAATTATCTTTGGCAGAGACACAAATTTCTAGAAAATAATTTAAACCATTACAGCAGGATTCAATGGAGAACATCTAGTTGGTCTGAGAATGGTATGAATATAAAGAGGGTGGCTGGTACATAATCAAGAGTCTGATTAAAGCAGAAAACCAACCACGGTAGCTACGAATATCATGCTTAAAATGATGCTTCAGTATGCTCAGGGATAAAACTCCACTAACCACTATTTATCAACATGTATCATGGGAAAGAAATAGCATGTAGCATGGGAAAGAAAACTGAACTGACTTTGCTCCAGAGTAATTTGCTGGAATTTTGCTAACTCTAACAATAGTCTCTGACCCAAGGATTCTAGTGATCCTTCTAAATGTGGCTATTGTGTTTGGTCTTCAAAGTACATACAACATGTGATACAAATGTAGGGAAACAGATATAGGACCTCTGTCAAGATCTCTGTTCACTAGTTAATTTATTCCAAAGCCTGAATATGCTTTGGATCAAACCATTTATTAATCACAGGGTGAATTAAGGACAGGCTGTATTCTCGAAATGTCCTTGCACCTGTAGGTTTAAGTCAGACTCTTAATCCTAACTGATAATATTTTGTGATAGTTTGAGAGTATGTCTGTGTGTATGTGTGTAAAACTGAGTGAGCAAGCAAGCAAGTAAAATTTTTAAAACAACTGCATGAATCTCTTTGCATAGTTAGAAGGTAAGGAATCTTGCATTAGTTCAGATATTCTATCATTACTCTAAACTACAACTTAGTTTCCAATCAGATCTCAAATTATTTTTGCAAAGCTAGTTCAAATGCAGGTACAATAGCTTCAAAACAATAGCATAGTAATGAGATACACTGAATGTTCAAAAAGTAATTTTAAACACCAGAACATTAATTTTAAATACCAGAACATAAACAGAAATATTTTATGAGCTAGAGGGCAGAGTAGCAGGTTATTTGCGCACTATCATTTACATAACCAATATTACTCCTACAGCAGAACAGGTGCCAAAAGTTGGTAACAAATAAATCCCGCTACAGATAACACCTTAATATTTTAAACTTTTGTCTTCAAACCATAGAACATTCCTTCACTCACAGATTTCTAAGATTATCAGCACTTTTCAACAGTTTCTTGCTTTTTATCACAAAATAAAGTTATATATAGACATATATTAACTTGTTTGACTAGGAAAAAAGAGTACAGGAGAGTTCTGTGTTCTGTGGCCTTCAAAATCTCTTATCAAAAGACTAGTCTTGAGTCACCAATACAGTACTTATTTATTACATATTATATAATATCTTTCTTAAAATGATCATGCTCATTTTAACATGAGTCATTTTTTGCTCTCCCAGAAGACTGCCTCAGAGCATCATTTCCCCATTCAACCATTTGTGACCCACTTATACCTTGGGCTATTACTGTCTTTAAGAGGTCTTTTCCCTTCTTCACCTACTGACAATCAACCCACTGACAGTCATAAGAGCTGTTCCAGCCTCTCTTAGACTTTTTGGGTAGCTGAAGTTTGGCATGCTCTTGCAGTCTTTCTTAAAGAAATTCTCAATTTCCTCAATACATCCCAGTAAGTTTTGTTTTAATCTGTTTTCATTTTCATTCCTTTTATCAAAACACTGTAGGACCAAAAAACAAAAAGTGAAATTTTAGGTATACATTAAAATAATTTCCATGACGCAACTTGGTAAGTTGTCTTGATGAAGAAGAATCAGCATGAAGCAAGGGCAGTATCTTTACTAGATTTTACATTCCTGCAAAATTTTCCCTTGCAGGGTGACATTGCATAGACTTGTAAGACTTAGTAATATTTAATATTATTCTAGCTGCCTAAGTGCCTTTACAGGCAAAAATAATGACAATGACTTAATGTCATTCATTTGACTGTTCTGTTTCAAATACACTGGTGAAGTGCACAATCTTTTTTTCTAGTCAGTTTTGGCAGAGCTTCTTTTACCTAGCTCTACTTGTATAAAGGTTAAGATTTTGGTCTAAGGTAGTTAGTTATCTAGACTGTTCCTGCAGTCAGTATGCAGATACGCATCTTAACAAGGCAATTCAGTAGGTGTACAAAATATGTGCCTTAGGCTTTCCGTAGACTTTATGGAAAAAAGACAGACACTTCTAGAAGTAGACGTCTTCTACCCATCTACCACAGATTAGATGAATTTCATTTTCTTTCTGCAACAACCTTTCATGACGTATAGAAAACTGGACCAGATCATGATCTGAACAGCACTGTAAACTAGCAGTTGTTCCAAAATAGTAACCAGAGAAGCATGAGTGTAACTCTAACACAATTCAGATCATAATTTGGCCCCTGGTGTTGAGTAACTCCCATACTTTCAAAATGAAACAGTTTGCAAACCACCGAAACTGCAAGCCAAAACCTGCTAGGTTGGCTTGTCATCAGAGAAGCTGTTGTGGGAAAGCGCTTAGGGAATATAAATCTGCCAATCTATCCTTTTACTTGTAGTAAATCATATCTCTGCCGGTGGCCTTAATATTAAATTTTGTTGCAGTAATGCAAATGAAAAGGATATTCTTTCATAAAGAACTGAATTCAACTAAAGAGATTCTTTTTTTTTTTTTTTTTCTCAGGCTATATATTCAAAGGAATTGGTTTCTATTACAAATCTCCAGGTCTTGTAAAAGTCATTTTCTCCATTGAGAAATCCTTTCATTGCAGAATAGTAAACAGTGCAGAAATTCTACACAGCATAGTTTGCATATTTCATTTATTATAATTGCACCAAGAGCTTTTAGACATTTCTCCTATATCTTGGCAGTATACAGACTATGCTCTGTTGCTTTGAGTTTTGCAACACTCCGCATTTATTTGCCGTGTACCTTAAGTCAGTCTAAAATGTAAGAAGTTTTCATCAAGGTTGGCTTCAATTTCTGTTTTAAGTTCTATTTTAAAGAAAAGCTTTACTTCCTTTTTAAAATTTATATGTATATTTGTGCCTTAGGGGATTCTTCATAAGAGCTGATGCTAATGTTTAATCTGAGTAATTAGAAAATATGTCTTCATTTTTGCCAAATTACTAAATCCCTCTCTCCTTCTCCTTTTCCATTAAAAGATGAACTGTTTAGAAATGGAACATTAGAGTATTTACCAAAACAATTAAACTGCATACAGTGATCTCAATTAGTACACTTTATAAAAATAGCTTTTACTTTTTTGGGGGTTGCCAGTTTGAATTCAGTAACATATCTGCTAAAGATAAAATACAGAACATAGCAAATATCCACCAAAATGTTACCTTGTAAAGAAACAAAACAAAAAATTCTCTTCCATTTATAAGATGAAGATATTCAAACCATAGTTCACTAAACAAAGTTCTCAAATTATAGGCTATTTCCTTGCAGGTCACCTTGCAGGTCATCCCAGTGCAATGTTTCTCTCCTTACAGTTCCACATGCAAAGTAACAATAATTCAATCTTTTTTAAACATGAAATTGTCACACATGGTATAACAGAGTTTTAAGTAAGAAGAAAGAAATATAAAACTATCATCTTGAGAATCAGTCTGAGGATTTCCATTCGCATGGATCAATGAAAAAAGCATTTTCTCATCCAAAATCCATTTAATTACCATGAAGTCCGAGGACCTGACTTACTGGGCAAGGCTCTGACTTAATGATGTCAGCAGGGTCCTATTTCTGATCCGCACTTTTGAAGGTCAGGTGAGACACTGGAAAATAGAGTAGAGAGGACAGATGTTCCAGGCACTCTATTTAAAATAATATACCATAGGACTGTACAAAAGATTATTTAGATTAAAGGAACAGTAAGGAAAAAGAAGTCTAGCTAATTTAAAACTTCAGACAGATAGACCTAGGGAAGGAATAAGTTTTTGACAGTGTCCCAAAAGGTCCTATCACATATTCTTTTTAATACTGATAAGCAAGTATGGCTAATACTGAGAAAAAGAAGAGGCAATACAGACACAAAACTACTCACATTCAGAACTATGTTGAGAATTAGATGAAATCCTGGAAAGGCTGTTCATACCGTATTACATAAAGAAAGGAAACTCTCTTTTACCAGAAGGAAAAAAAAAAAAAAAAAAGAAAGAGGGGCAAAGTGGAAGAGGGAATAGTTCACAAACTCCATGAAACCAAAACCACAGTTCAAAAGGTTCACAAAACCTCAAAGCAACATAAAGTATGCCTATCCCTTATTATTAGTAATATAAAAGAAATGTTCCTCCCTGACCTCTGACAAATCCTCTCCCCTGTGTAATTCCTCCTTTTGCTTTGGGATGTTGTGCTGTCTGCAAGGGTGATACACAAAATGATTTTGAGGGATCTTTTTGCTGGACCTAGTACATGAAGTCTAACTAGTGAAGTAACTGTTAAAAATCTCTCCCTAAAAGAACACTTAGAGCAATCAAACATCTGGTAAAAGAACAAGTGGCTTCACTATTCCAGAGAAATTTAAAACTTTTGAATAGAGGACATAGATGACTTATTTCTTGTGCTTTAGTGCAGCACAAGCAAACATCACCGAAATAGACTCATTTCCACTGGACACCATCTTGGTATCAAGTTTTGTTGTCCAAAAAAAGCACATTTCAGTAGTATTAAGCAAATAAATGGTATTTGCTAGGAGACTGACCCCACTTCCCTCATTCCCTGCTACTTAAGGACTTCTGAGAATCTATTAGAACTGCTACAAGTGTTTGCCAAGCAAAACAAATTTATATGGGGTCATAACCCAGAAGTAGCTAACAAGGTCAATTTTCCTTTTCACCCATAATTTTCAAGAACTAAGCCTTGGTTGCAGCTACTATTCTACTCTGCAGACAGTACTGAGTTGCAACACCCTGCAGTGGGATGCAGCAGGATAGAAGGAAACACCTTGCTTCCTGGAGCTCTGCATTTGCATTGGAGACACTGGGTGTGATTTGTGACACCCTTAGCATAAAGCAATATTTTCCTCCAGCATAAGCAGCCACTTATGGTAGCCTATGGTGCGTGGGAGATGAAGGTATGATTGCACTGGCTGTCTGCTTATTTCTGTGAAATACTTTCAAGAGGTCAACCTTGCACATTTTTAAATACAGTTCCAATCCCAGATTGCTATAGGCAACAATAAGAATGATTACCATTTTCTCCCAAAGTCTTGTTCCTAAAAGTTTTAGAAGGCAACCTGATACCAGACTTCATCACTGTTACCTTAGAAAGTCCCTTAAGCAGTATTATATCCTTGCTTAGTAATAATGAGAAAGGGTGGAGTCACATACTATTTGAACAACAAAGCAAACTGTAAGCTATGATAAATAAATGCCTGAAAGAAAACACCCTGACTCCACCTTTGTCTGATTCAAATGAGAAAATACCAGTTTCAACCAAACCACAAATACACACAAACATACACATAAACATTGCAATTCCAAATTCCACAATTTGATGACGGAAGCATTTTGAACGGGTGAATTGTTGAATCAATAAAAACCTGTCATTCTAAAGGGAACTCACAATATTTCCCCGGCACACTTCTTCAGAGCTTTGATTTGATGATATTCTTGCCAGACAGCAGCGCGAGTCGGCCACTCCACAGAGGAAAGTGGGCTAGCAGGGAGGCTGAGCTGGGCGAGGGGCTCAGAGCCTGGTAAGAGCCTGGGCACCGACATAGCTGCTACACAGCTGCAGTGTAGAACAGGCCACCAGTAAAGTCTCCGTTTCAAAGCACTTGACAAGGGAAAGGAGGGGAAGGCCCTCTCTTCTAGCTTCCTTCGCATCAGCTCTCATCAATGACAGAGCCAACCTTGAACTCTGCCAGTTAACTTACCTAACTTAGCTCCTTAGATTATTAGAGGGGGATGCACTCCAGGCGCTGACGATATTGACCCTCGCTCATAATATCTTGGGATATTATAATACCATAATCCCTCATGTAAACATTTGGTACTGTTTCAATTGTACGTTTTGCTACAGTGCTTACTGCCTACCTTTCACACATTCTCTTCCTCAGTGCTTGCCTTGAGCTTCTCAGCTTTCTTGACTTGCCATGGCCAGAACACTGAAACACATCTCCAGGCCGAAAAGCTGCACCAGCTTTTGGAAAAGTTTGCACAAGCTGCAAATTGACAGTGGCTACTATGTCCCTAGAGCCATATGGAAATAAATGGCCGTATCAGGTGAAAACAAAGTTTTAGCCCGGTGTCCAGTTCTAACGATGGCCATTAGCAGGCGCCTAGGGCAGAGCATATGAGGAGGGCAATACAGACTCTTCTTCCTCTCCACATTCACCCAGTCTCCAGCAACCTGTGACTCAGAAACTTCCTGCATGATCCTGCCTTCTATCTCCAGACAGGTAAGCAGGGCCTAGGGAACTGGAAATACAACTCAGGGAACATGCTGGTAAGTGAAGCACATCTAACTTGAAAGCAGGAGAGAAAGCCTATCTATAAAAAAAGGCAAAAATATCAAAAGCAACTCGAAACAAGCTTGTTTTAGGTACCAGAAGCAGACAGCAGCCTTCAGAAGAGAGGCAATAAGCTTTTCACCTGGCATAGGTAGAGGTGATAGATACTATCAATCCATAACAGTGTAACATTAGAAATAAGAACATATATAGTCTGTGCTACCTGAAGGTGCAATGATTCCCAGGTATTAATCTTCACGCTGCTGCTGGAGAAGTGCAGTTCTGCAAAACAGAGTGCTGCAGCAATGGACAGGATCTGTCTTCTGTCAGTCAAGTGGAGCTTCTTTTGCTTTACGAAATGCAAGGTGCCACTAGCAGGACGGGGCTAAGGCTTTTTCCCTGATCTTTTCTGCACTCCAGCAATTCACCCACGCCAGACCATGTGTGAGTTGCTTCCTCATCTTTTTCACGTAACATCAGCTAAATGACTTGGAATTGTTAAACTGTTTAAAATAGCTTAGCTGCCAGGAAAAAGTACAAAGTACTCATGGAAAACTCCAGTTGGGTGCCAGGATAGCATCAACTATAACAGAAGACAACAGCATGTCCCTAGGAAGCAACAGTATAGTGTCTTCAGCTGCAACAGTTATTTATGAAGCACACATTATAAATGTTTGAGCTATACATTGTACTCTGATGCTATGGCCTAAACCAAACTTGCGTATGGTACTGGTTCTTCCCTGGGCTGATGATTTTACACATGGTGGAGGAGGCAAGTAGGCACCACCAAGTGAAGGCAAAAATGTATCTGGAAACCTCTCCGAGGTGGCTGGGAGGAAACAGCAAAGGGATTAGCAATGGCTTCTGCTTCAGCTGTATCATCAGGATGGCTGAATCACAACTGTTTGGGTGCTTTGTTTAATCCTGAGGAAACTCAAAGAAGAAAAGGCCAGAGAAATTACTGCACTAGGCCTGAAAAAAAAAAAAAAAAAA
>VZSV01000031.1:5298040-5315232 GCA_013398735.1 Nothocercus julius
AAAAAAAAAAAAAAAAAAAGAGTCAAGGGTATTTACCCATTTCAGAATTTTTTAGAGGTCTCATAATGCTCTGAATGGCTGCAAGACACCTTGACAGCCTTACCTTTCTGGCCATATGCCAGTTTATACCCTAGGACATCTAGGATAATCATAGACAATCTATCATATCCTATGCCAGATTTTGCCTAAAAAAGCTGATTCTGCTGAGTCATTTAGCATTCAGATTAGATAAAAACAGTAGTTAGTCTTGACAAGTGATTTGTCCTGAATGCTGCCTTGAGCTGTAACTGTTTTAAGGAAGACAGAAGTTTTAGACATTCTGCTTGAACTACAGCAATTTTTGATCCTTGTATTTGAACTTCTTGGACGTGGCCATTGATGGTAATGGTGTTTGTTACTTCACTTACTTTCATTATATTTTTTACCACACCTGAAGGTAGTATTCTGTTTGACCGGGTGGTTGGAACCTGGTAGGGACTCGCAGTTTTCTGAAGATGGATCCTTGCTTGGATACGAAGAAACTCTACCTTTAGACTGCATTATTACAGATGGACAGAACCACCAGCTGTTAAGAAAACAGAAGTCCTGCTTCTCTGTCCTTACAAAACTTCTGAAACAGTTGCATTAAAAAAAAAACAAAAAACAAAAAACAAAACAAAAAAACTAACAGACTTTAGACTAAAGCATATTTATGAGTCCCAGAATTGTCTAATATCCCACAGATCAGCAGTGGTCCAAGCCACTGAAGAATATGTCTCCCCAAAAGAGAAGATTTGATGGATGTAATATGTTTGCAACCACTGGAGAAAGGAATGGAAGAGAGATAAATGGGTAGGAAGGAGCTAAAGGAACAGTGGCTGCTCTCATGACTCAATAAGGGATTAAAAGATAGGGTAAAAGCATGTATTTCTGAGATCACCAGCCGGGTTAGACAAGCATGAGTGCTATCACAGAGGCAAAAGTAAAAATATGCAGCCAATATATTGGGCTGGGCCACAGCAGCTTTAACTTTAAATAATCTCTTTCTGCCACTAAAGAGCACCTAAAAATGTGGCTATGCAGCAGCCAAAATAAATCTCACTACCAGCTTTTGCAGCACTGCCTTACTTTATGTTCCTGAACAGGGGCTTGACAGACACTTTGCTTATTTCTTTAATTGCAGTAAATTGAGGAATGGGATAAAATGACTCAGCCATGGTTCTGCTGAGAACCATTGGGAGCATACAACTGAGAGATGAGCGCTAGAATTAGACAGGGAGAGAAGAGGATACCCTTCCACAGTAGTGCTCAATTAGAGCTCAGTCAGGCATACAGAAAGATATTAGGAAAACAGGTACAGCTATATGAAAATTGATGGACCATGTGCAAGGAAAGATCTATAGTTATTTATAGCTGCCAACAGGGGGCTAAGTTTTGAAGATATAAGAAATACTAAGAGAAAATTGAGCAAGAAAAAAATCTCATCCATCTTAGCACTTCATGTCTTCCAGCTTTATGTCCTGTAGCAGTGATACTACCAACTCCAACTCTTCTGATTACCTCAGCATCTAACTCCAGAGGATCCTCCCTGATATACCAGGACACAGAACCTTTAGGGTAAATCCATACACAGCCTAGGTATCTTGGAGTGCACTTGGAGAGCACTGCCAGCAGTTTGGCAGTCTGCACATTACTGTCTCTTCAAACCACAACCATTCTCCTTGTGTATCATACTTCTGCAGAAATGCTCCCAAACCCTCTTTGTGTAATATAGTGCCACTGGGTAAACTCACACTTCCAGGAATAGACAGGAAAGTTCCAAGGTTTTGGAAGGTCCAACATGCTATTTCTCCTTTGTCTTTCCCCTTTCGTACAGAAGAAAACAAGTAAGCTTACAGCTTTGACAAAGTAACTGAGTCTTAGAACAAAGCCTGAAACTTGGCAGAAGGCATCCCTGCCACAAGATAGACATTTGCCATCTTGTTTCTGTAAGAAGGAAGTCATAAGCAACACTTTACCTCCTGTTTCTGCATGCTAAGTAGTAGATATATGCAGATCAATATACAAGTGAATCAGACACTGGTTGCAAGATAAGAATTCTACTTTCTTTCATAAGAGATGGAAGCTCTTCTGTTCTTGGATCCAGCATAGCATTCATTGTTACTAACACTATTATGGCATTTACAAGTTTGAATTTAAGAACAGACCCATTACTGTCACAACTACTCTAAGAGAAAAGCTTTTCCATTCACTTCTAATGAATGCTATAATTCCTTATCACAGTCTTACATCATGCCAGTTCACACGATGTTATACAGTAGACCTCAACGTGTTATGACATACTGTTATCTGTAACGTGTAATCATGAAATGAGAAGATGCAATGAAAATCCATTTGGTCTTTATATAATCCTTTCACTGATTATTATTTCCATTCAAAGTGTAAAGCTTAGCAACATGGATATCGATGAAACCATACAAAAAAAGAAAAAAAAAGAAGTATGTAAACAACACTATAATTCAAAGAATTAATGAAAAATGAAGTATAATAAAGTTCACTGAAATCATTCAGTGAAGCATCATTCATACTTTCTTAAAGTATGAACCTCAAAGCTGGTAAGTCCTTATTCCTTGTCTTTAGTAAAAAAAGGAAGAATAAAGGCCCATTTGCTCCAGCAAAATGGAGTATGTAATGAGAATCATATACAGCAATCATTGCAGTGAGACCACAACTACATAGATATGTCTGAAATGGCCTGATTTAAATCTCCCGTATGGCAATGTAAATCCTTTTGAATTCTGTGGAGAAAATCCAGGACATGAGAAACCAGGATGGGGCCTGAGATCTTTGCTAAGCTCTGTGGGAACACATGCAAAAGTGTCCACTAACATGACATCAAAAGGCAGCAGGCCATTTGATTAGAGGCTTGCAGAACTGCTATTATGGAGATTGCCTAAAACTTTCTATCTTGACTGTTTTGAAATTAACATAAATTTAAGCAACTGGGCTCCAAGATAAGTGTTTCAACTGGAATTATTTCATTTTATGAAGATTTTCAGCTGAAATCTCTTTATCTTAATGACGTCACCTGGAAATTGATGCAGATGCCTCAAGTGGCCATCTCAGAGGTAAAGCACAGAACTGAAAGAATTAACATCAGTTACTCCGGTGTCTCAAGTCTATGAGTATTCTCAGACAAGCATTTTAATTACACCTAAAAATGGTCTTCAACATTCATATCAGGAACTACAGGAACTACTCTTTTATTGCATCAGGAATTTAATCTTCTATGAGATGGTATAAAAAAACAGTGGTATGGTAAGCTACACATCATTGACTTATTCTGTGTTTTTTTTTAATTATAGAAACACTTCATAATGATGAGCATTTAAGCTACAGAGGTATTACCTTCAGCCCATATATTGCACACATTTTAAAAATGTAGAAATTTATTATTAATTTTATCACATTTGATTTTTTTAAGTATTAATAATACAGATATACCCAATTTCCCTGCAGACAGATGTCAAGTAATATTAATTAAATATGGAATTGAGGAATGTAAAACAGAAGTTAAGAAGATCAGGTAGCAAGGGAAATTAAAAGTATAAACAGAAATATTCCATGGTTGGTAGCAGTAAGGACAATAAGAGGTTTTTAATAAAAAACAGGGATAAAGAAATCCTAGTTCTTGCATCTGCTCCTGCAAAGAGATGGCAAGAATAACAATTATGCTGGAAGAGGCAGGTTGCAAAACTGCTAGTTATGCAGGAAAAGGCAGAGGTGTTTGGTATGCATTTTTGTTCTGTAATTGGAACAAAACTAAGCATGTATTTGAAATATTTCCTTTTCCAAGATTAGCTAATGATGATGTCAAAGAGCAGCAATCATAAATAAATACTGTAAAATACGCAGACCTGAATAACTTCTAAAACAGTGAACATAGAGAAGTCTGGGTCCTCTGGGTTTTCAATATATTTTGAAGACTTAGAATTAGCTTTTCTCCTTGTCCTTTGGAATACTCTTTGCTAATGCTTCAAAAAGAGGAATATGATTATCTAAATGATTAGTCCAAGGCCAAGTAATGGAATAGCTGCAAGAGAAGGACCAATTAAAGCAGGGGGGTTTTAATGCGTATTGTCATCTTTCCATCCAAAGATCAATTCCATTTTTTAATTATGTGGCCAAAGTTTGTAAGCGGGGAGCATACAGTTGAGCACATTCCAGTCAGTTGTCACCACGGAAGCATGGCTGACACCTCATTGAAGGGTTATGGAAAAGGGCTGCATTTAGCTGGAACAATTTATTTTAATAACACACCTTAAACCTAGCCTGCCTACTAAAACAACATTTTGGGACTTTCACGTGAAGTGGAAGGGGACCTAGGAGACAGTTTCCCCACATCAGGAGATAGCCCGAACTTTATGTAAGATCAATGATCCCATTTATTAGAGCGCCAAATCTCCCAGCCTTAGCTTGCACTGACAACATAGGCTTTCTTACATGCAGGTTTTGCACTGCTGAACATTGTCAGGCTCAGTACTGCTACCAAGGTCTATAGAAGTAGAACAGTCAGCTGTCTCTGCTATTTGTGGAAGCACAGGCAGTGGAGCTGAGCACGTTTCCCTCTCAGATGTCATGCAAAAGGAAGTCCTAATCAGCATCCTCCGGCCTAAGCAGTGCGGGACACACCTCCCGCTTTTCTACTGACTGCCTAGCAGTCTGAGTCACTCTCGTTTTCCACCTCTGCCAACCATGCAATTAGCTCTACCTCCGACTTCAGTAGCAGCTAAAACACATCTTTAGCTCCATGTTCAACACTGCTACCTGGTCTTTGAGTATCTTTTTTCCTGTCTGTTAGCTACAGATAACTTTGTTCCTTTTCATCTCACACAAAATATACGTTTTATATCCTAGTAAAACAATGACCTTTTATACAAAAATATAGAAATGACCTCTGGACTGGGCTTTACAGTCCTCCTTCATACAAGACTATTCAAAGCAGGAGGGACATTTTCAGAATGTGTAAATTGTGATTTCAGGTCAAAGTTAGATTCTTAAAGCTCAAGAATAATTCATATTGCCTCCTACCAAGAATCACCTAACTAGAACATACCTAAGACCAAGAAAAATCATTAGAGGACTCTATCTAGTTTTCTGAGGAATTTTGTGCTCCGAAGAATAGACTCTTGCGTAAGCTAAAAAGCATCCTTACCTCACAAAACAGATGCCAGCAAACTGCCGTTAGCCTGGTAACAACAAAGCCTTCCTGAGAGGCTACTACAAAATTTCCTCTTCTTGATGCTGTAAGTCTAGAACACAGACCTCTCAAGCATAACCACTAGGGCATGTTAGTACTTTCACCACAAGATGTTTCATTCCAAAGTGGATGTCGTTGGCCACTGTGAAACCTTCAGTTAGATGACTCTTCAATGTTGGTGAAAAGTGATCTCCTAAATAATTCAAATAACACATATTCCTCTGCTCCTATCTCAGCGTAGACAACCTGGATAAAGGCAGTCTTCAGTTGGTGGCATAACTGTCTATCTCAGACTTATTGCTGCTAACAGATAATGAAAATGACATGGAAGTGTGAAAAAAAATATATTTATATTTTTTATTTCATATATATATTATATATATAAAGAATTAAAAAAAAAAGTCTTAAAAAAAATCCTTCTTACCTATATTGTTGCTCTCAAATGCATTTTCTAAAAATCTTCAGACTATTCTCTAATCAGGAAATAATTTCTGGTACACTCATTTTTTTCAGTTTTAGACAAAATCTTTACTTGAGGTGACCTCCCCCACACACCCCTCAAGATCACAAAGTCTGCTATTTTAAAATAAAAAAGAATTGAAGAGTTCTAACCCATGAGTTTAAACAGTTTCCTTAATGCAGCTGAAAAGTGCAAGTTGTCATAACACCAGAAAAATATATAGGTCTTTATCATTTGATGGAAAACTTATGGCTCTAAAGGCTATAAATTTTTTTTTTTTTTAAATAAGCCATAGAAGAAATAGCTACTGATATAACTGTCAAGAAATCATGACAATTTATATTTTCTTTTAAAGATGCAATTACAAATACTTAATTTGTTAAATCTACTATAAGAATGTTTGTTCTATATAAACTGACCTATAATCATATTACAGAATAGATAAGAAGATTTAAAATCCTGACAGAACTGGCAGGGACCTCTATACTGTAATTCTGAGCTATGTAGCACTAATACTAAAGAAAACCATTCCAATAAGTATTGAAAAGTACTAGTCAGACCAAAAAAAAAAAAAAAAAGAAAAAAGAAAAAAGAAAATTAAGAATCAGAATTAATCTATGATAGCAAGGTAGGTCTAAGGCAAAGGTTTGTTCATTAGTTCATTAAATTAAATTAGGAGAATGACTCAGAGGAGACATACTTCATCACATTCATCACTCTTAGGCCACAGATGCAATCATCAGAGGCATAAATCACCTATATCAAATCCACCTCAAATTGCTGAACTGACACCAAAGAGTAAAGAAATAAGACACAATAGTCACCGTCACTCAGAAGTCTACAGGCATTTATAATCATTTTAGTCCTTGAGAATGGGATGAAAAGTAGAGTAGGAAAAATAGGATGCAGCCAGAGGTTCTCTGATGCTTTCTGCCAGCTAATCTCATTTCTAGGTGGAAAGCCTCAGAAAATAGATTCATGCTGCAGAAAGTTCCCTTCTCCCAGCCTGTCCCGTCTTCTTACTGGGCAAGCTATGCCACAAGGAACAATCTTTTATCAACAAGGAAAAGCCTAAAAACAAGTTTGGAATAAAGCAGTGTTTACTGAAACTTCTGCAAACTCTTTATCCCCAAAGTGTGCAGTTAACTATTCTAGCCAGTGAATTCCTACAGAGTAGGAAAAATTGGTAAAGGACAGATTTACGTGCAAGTTGATCCACCTCATATAACTAGTCCATAAGATATTATTCCAAAGGAGAAGAGGATGTAAAAAAAATTCAAAGTAATAATCACAGCAGGAGTAAAAGATTTCCCAGAAGAAAATAAAAAAATCTCCTATTAACAACACAGAGTCAAAAATGCCATTCCCAGGGTGCTCGTAGTTCCAAAACCTATTAAGGCCAGCACACAGCAAAACACCAACATCCCTGTGGCAACTGAGGATTATCCTGCAAGCAGAAACTCCTGCTTTCTTCCCTAGTAGCTCATGCTCACCTGCTGTTCCTCCTGCCCACATGTCTCACACCTCGTTCTCATTCACCTTTGGCTTTAACCCTCCAGGTGTGACTGCTCAGCCACGGGGCCATTTTGTTAAAACTCTCTGAACAGGATTGTGGCAGCGTGGTGGCAGCTTCAAAACTGAATACACCTTGTACACTTTGCACAGTAGGCGACACCATTGACTTGCTAGAATATTTGTTCTCTCAGTATATCAAAATGTATAATGAAAAATACACACACCCCTACACCCCCTCAAAAAAAAAATCATTAAATTCTCACAAATCCTCGAAGATTCCTGTATATGATTAAATCAAATGTAAAAATCACCACTCATTGACTCCAATAGTGCTCTAAAGCTATCACGTTCTCCCAGTGATTTTTCCCCAAGTTCTGTTTCAGCACCACGGACTGCTGCCCGCACAGTCACACTCACTGACACCACTTCAGCCGGGAGCCACTACAGCACCCCATTTTGTGAAGTGCCTTCACCTGGGATTCACTGCTCTGAATTTCCTACTGCTGGAAAAAGTTTTGCCTTGTTCTAATGCATAAATGCTGAAATCTCCTTCCAATCTAAAAGCAAAGGGATACCTGCTTAATATTGGCCTTGCAAAACCCTCATTCAGGTCCACTGGCGAAGAATGAATTATTTTCAGCTAAACAAGTAAAAAGTTTTCTATGGGAGCATTAGTCATTTCCTGAAAAGGCAGAATGACTTAATTCTCATTAGCCAAGAGAGCTCCGTGAAAATATTATAAAGCACCCGAATTGCTTCTGAATTGCAGGTCCTCCTGCAAGGGTTGGCTTGGCAGGTTCCTCCCTGCAGCGCAGCACTGGTTGGCATCAAACTTGCTCGCAAAGACAGGATGCACCGATTTTACCTTGAGGACCAACCCGAGCCCTTGGACGCGTATGAGAGTTTAAGGCGGCCATGAGATTCAGTGAGAGCTGACACCTAAACAGCTCTGGAGCTCTGCGCGTCTGCACCCCTTACCTACCCCCACCCTCTGTGACTCTGAAGCTGTGGCCGGGATGTGCTGGGGAGAATAAACAAACAAAACAGCGAATAACTGAAGGCGGGCGGAGGAGGAGCCCGCGGGCGCGCGCGCTCACCTGCAGCAGGCAGCGGCCGGGCGGCGCGTGCTCGCGGAGGCNTTATATATAAATATCTAATTTATATAAATTAGATTTTATATAGACATATACACATATACATTTGTGTGTGTGTGTGTGTGTGTATACATACATATATGTATGTATGTATGTATGTATGTAAATATGTAATTTGGAACTGGGAATAAGAAATGTACCAGCAGCAAAATCTACTCAGTATGCAAGATATGATCACAGGTAGTTATTAACACATTGCAAAAGGGGAAGGGATGAAAGATACAGAAGTTTCAGGTCAATATAATTCCTAGAAGTTCAGCAGAGCTAACCAGTTATTAAGACTTGAGTGTAAGGATTTAGAGTGGAGTGACTGATGTAAACAAAGCTGAGAATGACCTTATTTTCTGTGTAGACAAAACTATGAGTTAGTAAGTAATGATTGTCCTGTGTTCCAGATCAACACCAATCTGACTATGTTTATTGTCCATGGAGCATCTGAATCAAGAGTAAACTCAAAATACAAATAAAATTTTAAATAAATGCAGCCTCTGAAAGCTAAAAGGTATTATTTCCATTGTGTTATGTTATTCAGGTATCTAAACACAGGGATCTAATATTTCAGATACTGTAGAATATCTAAGGCTTCCATATCAGGCAAGGAGATGACAAAGGACCAACATGACACTAGCATCATTACAGAACAGCAGGAGGAGGCCAGACAGGATGAAGGAGGCCAGACAGGATACCCTTGCCAGCTGAAATGGCACTATACATGTCTTTATATTCTTCATTTACTTCCTGACTGTATAGAATGATACTAACACAATATTGAGCCCCCAACTCCTCAAAATCAGACCTTTGGGAAGGCTTTCCATTTATATTCAAAGCTAGTAAGTCTCATGTGTGATATCAAAAACACATGTACACAGGAAAGCCAAAAAAGACAATATACCTAAAATGAACAAATGGACATATGGACAAGCAGACATATGTCAAAAAGGATGTATCTTCTTGTACAACTCAGCTTTTGCTCTCCCATTGTGTTATCTTGTGTTGTTTTTCTGTGTAAGCATTTTTAGATCAGACACAAGAGACTTACAAGCTTGAAATGTGAATAAATTCACCACTTCAGAAAGAGGAATAATTAACTAGCAGCATACTCATTGTTAGATTTTAACATTTAGGAAGCAATCAAAAAATAAACTGATAAGATATTGATTAGCATAAGCTAAGATAATCTTTGCAAAGTTCATGGAAACAAAACAGAAAAGGCAAAATTATGATCATAAAGTTAGTATACTACTACAGATAAGATAGAGAGAAAAAAAATCCTTTAATCACACAGTCATCTGCAGTTTATGGTACATACCTTAGTTATCTATGAATAAAACACTGAACAAGGACAGTCACTAAGCTTCTAATTATAGTACAAAAGTTGGAGTGCATTTGACTGAGCCTTGATCAAAGATCATTTAATAATACTCATTCCTTCTCAAGATTTTTTAATTTAAATACTATTTTAACAAAACAGCTATCAGCTTGCTGTATTTGCTAAATCCAATTGTTCTTCCCATAGATTTGATCTGACTTCGAAAAATGAAAGTGCAGCCTTTGCTGACAAGATTAATTACTCTTAAAGGAACATATACTCAAACATAACCATCTTCTCCAGATGAAACTTCTGTTGTGAATTATATGCGTTAGCATATTACTGAGGATCTTTTGTACAAAGACATACACACCAATTCAGTTAGCTAGCGATATAGGCTGCGGCTGGTGTTAGTGAAAGTAGTGGTGACTACAGATAACTCAGCAACAGAAAACATGTGAGGTGCACATGCAGGACTAGGATTTCTCTGGTTAATTATTACATTCCATTATCTTAGCAAAGATTGGGAGTGCTGGCAGTTTGCCAGCCAGAACCCTGGGGCACACCAGTTCAAAGTAATCTGGTTGTTCCTTCTGCATGTGGTTCAAAGGACAGATTTTTTTTCTGTGTTTAGGATAATTCCAACGTAGTTTTCTCATTGTGGAATGGTTCAGAAGCTGAAGTCAAGATGGAGGCAAACAGAAAGCGACCACGCTGCAAAGGTAGCAAAAAATAAAAAAAAAAAGTATGATTTTTTTTTTACATAGCTCCATTTTGGCTCATGAAGCCTCAAAAGCTTCCACAAGTGTAACAGTGCCTGGAAACTTAAACAGCTGTTCCATAATGCATCTACCTATAACACTGAAAATGTTAAAATGAAGGTAGAAAAGAATCCAATTTGATCTGTATTTTAACATCCTTTAGAATTCAGACACAGACACAAGAACAATCTTTTTTATCTCTTCAATGCACATAGTAAATACCCTTCCAGAATTATGATTTTTACAAGGCATTTTAAGGGTCATCCACTCCAGTGTTTCTCAAATTTGAACTGAAGGATTATGTATGGATCTACTTCTGCAACTTGCTGTGTATCTTCTTTTACCAACTTTTACAACAAATAGGATAAATATTGACTGTTCTTTCTTTTACTCCTCTTACTCCCCCAATTTTGTTTGTTTTCATGTGGTCAAACATAAAACTTGCAAACCACTTCATGATGTTTTACTGATTCCATAGGTACAAAGATGATGGGTTGAGAAATACTCATCCGGTCCCTCACAAGTTCAGTCTACTGAACAAAAGACTGGCATCCCTTTTTCACATAATTACTTCATTTTATGAATAACACTACTAAAACAAGCAAAATTAAAATGGCCGAATACAGGACTTTAGCAATTTCCTTATTACACAAACTCTTTATTCTAGCACCTTGGCTTACTCCATACAAAGATCCCAGAAGAGGCAAATTTGGACCATCTGCTCTGTACTCACATTCCTTTTCCATGAATTTGCCAATCTCTGGTTCAACCTGTTCTACTGGATAAAAAGTTGATTTCCACATTGAAACTTGGGAGTTACCGGCTCTTCTGTTATTTTTATCATCCTTTTTTTTTTTTTTTTTTTTTTTATCATCAACTCTGAATACTCCTGTTATCCCTAAAAACACAATAGCATCCTTTTAATCTTGTTACATTCTTGGTCTTTGTGACTTGGCAATGAGTTCCACAGTCTAATTACAAGTTTTAAAGTAGAGGTAATTACAAGTTGCATTTTTTATCAGTTTTTAGTGTTATCTTTTCATTTTCCTCAATGTTCCTGTGCACGTCCGATGACAGACAACACAGTCATCTAAGCTACTGTATCGACCATTATTTTACTCCATCACCTTTCTTGATCTTCCCTCTACAGTGAGAAAAAAAAAAATCTTATAGAAGAGATTTTTATTTCATATCTTGAGACATTCTCATTACCCTTCCTTGATCCCTCTTTAGTTCTTCAATACACTTTTTGAAATGGGGTCAACAGTTGTTGAAATTGTGTAGTATCTCTACCGAATGTAACATGCACCTGCACAGCAGTGGAACATGGGGTCCTGACGATCTCAGTTCTGAAGCCCCCACTCTGTGAGTCATAATTTTTAATGATAGAGAGACTTTTCATCAGACTTCCTTTAAAACTATGCCATGGTATCTAATTCTGCATCAAGTAACTTCTCCATAGAGAAGTTACAAGAGCATATCTTTCGTGCTTCCATTTTTAAGCACAGTTTCCCATCTAAGTCGTCAAGTAAAACAAACCACATTCACAATTTTTCTGGGTTACCTACCTGCATTTTACACTTTTTGTTCAATTATCAGACTGGGGAACTCTTCCTATGTGAGACATAACCGTTACCAAATACTAGGGAAAAAGTACTGAGAGACTTCTAGGCTGTCATGTTAAAAGGTAGAAACCTTCTCCTGAATAAATAAAATAGATTGAGCTGTTAAAGCCTCTAATTTCAAGAGATGGTTCCTACACCTTGTTTTTCATTTGAGATCTTTCCAGTTACTTAACATTCTTTTGACAGTGCTCCAGTCCTGGTATCCCTCGCACTGTATGAATGGGATTACATTCTTTGCTTACTCTTACATCTGCACTCCCCAATGCGAAGCCAGTATCCATGCCCTGAGCTTACACATGTCCTCATCAGACACTTGTACACAGGCAGTTTCAAATGATACCACACCCCAGCATAACCTTTTATATGAAACAGACATTCCTCATTTCTATTATTCGTGTTTTTTCATATAAGAGACTGCACCACAGGTCAGATACTTGTCCTACTCTAGAAAAAGAATAAAAATATAAAATATGGTCTTTAACTCAGAGATATCTTTGGATTGCTCCCCTCTTGTTCTGTCTCTAGCTTCTAAGCTGAACACATCTCACCAAGAACAAAGGTGATTCACTATCCTCAAGGAATGCTGAAATGCATCACATCAGCTCACTAGTGACAGAAGTTTAAGTAATTTCTCATAAATTCAGCATGTACTAAAGTCCGTATCTTTTGAAGCCTGATGAAATCCTATTTACTGCTCAGGTCACTATTTATTGATTATACAGATTTATTATTATTATCAAGTGCTAAATCCTGACTGTCTCAAAGGAGCATTGCTTCTATTACAATCAAATAATGTGGATATGGTATCATATACGTACATATTACATATACATATGTAATTGATGACTATGTGATCATGTGATATAGGCATATAGTTTTATATATATAATGTGTTATATGTTATATAATGATTACAGCTCTTGTTCCAAACAGCTAATTAAATAACTGCCAATAATATTTATCTGTATGCATTGTATGCAGCCTGGTCTGAAAAGCAGCAATTCCAGTTATATAAAATGTTAAATTTTTAGCAAAGTTCCTAATGGCAGATGGCCAATAGATGATCTTCACCAGTACATATGTATCATCAGTGATAACGTATAATAGCAGCAAAGTTGCCCGCCTATATATGTGGAAGAGGAGAGCAGGGGGGCATTAAAAAATATACTACCTAGCCATGACACAAGAAAAATACTGTTTATTACTGTAGAAACATGATCAAAAGCAGAGGGTGAAGCTCCTAATGGTAGGTGTCATGTTTGGCAGCTATTTCATTGAGCTTACTCATAGTTTTGAGTGAATAAGGGAGAAAAAAAATGTACCACTTTCGGAAATTTAAGGTTTATTACTGAAGGAGCTGTCATCATCTTTCTCTAATCATGCATCATTCTAACAAGGTTTTCTTTAAAAGCCAACAAATAAAACAAAGAATGGTTGGCTTTATAAAACTCAACGGTCAAAAGGAAAGCAGTGAAGCTGCTGAAGAAAAACCCTAACAATCTGTCTCCCAGGACTTGGAAGCCGTATCTGTTATCCATGTTAATCTGCAAGAAAATTAGCAGGTATAGCAAGGCCCTGTCCTGGCTCAATGTGGAACACCTGACTGAGCCCAAACACAATGCACACTCTGTATTCCTCCTCGTATGACAGCTGACCAGGCATGCAGTGGTAAAATTTGAGGATCAAAACTTGCATGCAGCTAAAAAGGGTGAAGATACAGGCAGCAAGGGGACACAAGGAGCAGCAAGAAGACTTTTGCAAGTACATTTGCAGCAAACAGGAGACCAAGCAAAACCTGTTGACTACGGCAAGTGACCTTGTGACAAAACACACAGCAATGCAATGACTTCTTAATCTTAGACAGTCAGGGCTGTTTTCAGGCCTCCTCGATCTCCATGACTAGTAGCAACAGTCAAGTCAAGATGATTTAAATGAACTGGAATTATATAAATTCATTGGGTAGGGCAGAATACATGTGATAGCGCTGAGACTGCTGGCAGATGTCATTGCAAGACCATTTTCTATCACTTGCAAAAGCTCACAGTGATCAGGGAAGGAGCCTGATGATTACGAAATGTTGCATCTATCTTAGAAAAATGACAAGAAGCATGATCTGGGGAATTACAGACTAGTTAGGTTTACCTCAGTCTCTGGAAACACTGTGGAGAAAGTGCTCATGGAAAACATTTCCTATTATATGATGACAGGACTGCGATTGAGAACAGCTAGCTTAAACTTACCAAGGGCAACTTGTGTTTAATCAAACACAGTTAAGTGCTGGCCATACAGATGAGGGGAGAGTAGTATATGTTGTTTTCCTTGATGTTAGCAAAGCTTTCCCATAGCATTCTTGCAGCCAAAGGGGAAATATAGGCTGAACTGGGTAGACTGAACAGTGGATAAAGACCTGGCAAGATCATTTGGCTCAAAGGGTAGAGAACAACATTTTAAAGCCCAGTTGGTCGTTGGCTACAAGTGGTGCTATCTGGCATCAGTACTGGTGACAATATCACCAAACATTTTCATCTCTACCTGCATGATGAGACCCTTGCAAGTACAGGACGCCAAATCCAGAGGGTCTCCTGTGGTGGGAAGAGAGCTACTACTCAGGGAGACCTCACCATGCTGCAGCAGGGGAACATGTAAGTCCAAGTTTGAAGTTAAAAAAGACAAAAACAAGGTCCTGCACCTGGAACAATGTACTACTGCAGGAGAACAGGCTGGGGATGGCTAGCTGTTCTACAAGAGAGGTCCCAGGGGGTCCCAGTAGACAACAAAGACAGCAGTGTGCCTGTGTGACAGTGAAGACGTAGCACATCTCGGACTGCATTACCAAGAGCGCGGCCAGCAGGTCAAGGGAAATGCAGGTCTTCTCTGTACAGCACATAATGTGGCCATCTCTGCAATACTGAGTTCAGTTTGCTCTCCTCCAAAACACAAGTGAAACAGAACACCGTCAAGAGAAGGGTCAATAAGATGGCTGGGAGCTTTCAGTATATGACATTCAAGAGAAGTTTGAAGAATATGACAGCACCAATATTCTCATCAACTTTATTGGGCCTTCACTACCAGGCCATTCTTGGCAGCATTCCTTGCGGTTACATCATGCAAACAGATGCATTTTAGCAGTCCTGTACAGAAAGCCTACGACCATATACAATGACCACAGGCATATATTTGAGCACATTAATGTCACCACTGCAATATCTGATGATGTGGCAGAGCAAATTTTGAACTGGATTCCCTAGAAACATGAAAAGTGAGCCAGAATTTGCTACTGTGTCTATGCTGCAAGCAGAAACTCCCATGGAATTTACATATTTCTGTGCATGACAAACTTACGCTTGCTCAGGGACCCTTGCACAGAGAAATTTTGTACATCAAAGAACAAATTGGCATCCTACCCATGAATGATTTTCCATTTATAGCTGCAAAACCACTGCCAAAGAGGCCAAAACTAGTTTATAAAATATTTCTGCAGCTATAATTGTTTAGGACCACTGAACTGCATGTTCCAAACCAGATCAAAAGGAGCACCACAAACCCATGAAAGGCTTATGTGTAAAGACAGGGTAAATTCCATGTCTGGGTTCCATCTGTAATTCTGTCAAACCAAGAGTCCTTGTAGCTGCATACAAATTAAATGTCTGCCTGCCAAAATTAAGTGAATGGAGAACAAATACCTCATTATCACTTTTTTTTACTGTTTCTACCTTGTTTTCTCTAACTGCAAATATAAAATATCCTCCCTTTTTACATTGTTGTCAAAATACAAATCAACTCAGGAATTATTTCAATACCAGAACTGAGGGTCTTTTTAGGCTACCATTTTATTCCAAGAATAGCACAAAGGCATGCTATATTCTTTTGAATTGATGTATTAGAGCTGATACAGCTCCAAGGCGCAGCTTAAACTCAACGGGATTTTGAGGAAATTAGGTATTACTTTCCTGAACAAGCTCAAGGCAAATATATCACTGATTTAAAATGTGCTGGCAATACAAAGATAGATTTTATTTGTAATCAAGTAAAAAAATGCCAATATAGTTGGAATAAATAGGTGTGATGTTCTACATTTACAGACTACCGATACATGCACTACTTGCAGTGTTACTTCCCTAAATATTTAGCATTTCTGCATATTAATATTTAATACTATTTTTTCTTCTTAAATTGCTATTTCAGCAACCAGAAATCTCATCCTCAAAGCGAAGAAAGCTTCCTCTGTTGAAAGCACTGCCCAAAATAGCCAATGACAAGGATTACAGCAAAAGGCAGGTACAGCTATATCCTTCAAAATAAACCTGGAAGATATATTTTCAGATCATTAAATTTTCCTACTGTTTGGGTTTGTTTTCATTTATTTCAACAGCAAAAACAAACAAACAAAAAGCAAACCTTTAACTCTAGTATGCATATGCCATTATCTGGAGAAACTTTCTCAAAATTTCACAGCTCTGATTAGACACAGCCAAAAAGCTAGACTTCTAATAAACAAACAACCAAAAAAAAAAACTTTGGCCTTCTTACTGTTTTATCTGATATATCCAAACAATTAGCTTTCTTAAAAATGTTTTCTGCAAACCAGGGGCCCTTCAGCGGCTCAATAAACAGAACGGTTTAGCTGAGTTTCTCAGCAAAGCGCATGGAACGCTTGTGGGAGATAAACTTTTTAAGCCAACTGATCTAGCTTCAAAAAGCACATTCTGGGACATGAAGGGTTGAAACTGTGCCTGAAAACTTGACCTTTATAGCAGTTGGCCTAATCTAATAAAAGGCATTACCTCTCCCTAGCAGCCCTGCTTTGTTTATGGGCACGCTGGGCTGGTATTATAGCACTACTATTATCAGCAGGGAATGCCAACCGCCAGGCTCTCCCGGGGCCCGGACGGGAAGGGCTGCCAGCGCTCGGAGCCGCGGTCCAAAAATACCCTCGCTGAGGGATCCCGGCCCCCGAGCCGCCGCACAGTGCGCGCTCTCTAACGCCGTTCTGCCGCCCGAGGAGGCCGGTGCCGGCGGGGCCGGCGGGGCCAGGCCGCGGCGGCGCCCGAGGAGCCGTTAACGGCCCCCGCGGGACGGCGGCGACGGCGCGCGGGACTTGCGGCGCGCGCCTCACGCGGAGACGCGGT
>VZSV01000031.1:5336091-5367379 GCA_013398735.1 Nothocercus julius
TTTAAAAAAAAAAAAAAAAAAGTGCAATATCTATGTTACCTCATCCCTTATATTTCTTCAGTTAACCCCATGATTTTGTGATGTGGACACCCCTGAAATTGCACCAGCACAGGCAGTTTGATCTTCAGTGCAGATTTTGCTTGAGCTCAACTTAATTAACCTTCACCTTAGCAAGAGATGCTACATTAAGGTGTACTGTAAAACAAAATCAAACCACTTATTTTTACTATAAACTTCATGAGCCTTGTTAAAAATGGTATAAGAAAGCTGATTCTATTTTTATATGAGAAATAACTGTTTCCTATTTCATTTTTCTTGTGGATATCATTGATGAAAGGTCTGGAAGGTCAAAATGGTAATGTTCCATGAAACCTTTAACTGTCCCAGGAGTGGAAAAGAATAATCAAGCAAGATGCAAACTCCTTTTCTGGGAACAACAACAAAAAATTACGATGATATTTATTGGTCAAGAGTGAAGATAGTATTTTTTGGTTTGCCACATGTCTTTATTAAGGCAAGATTATGATTTCTATTAGCATATTTTTTTTTTTGAATACATATATAGCAATCATCAGATTAAGTGAAAGGAAAGTGTTTAAAATAAAAAATCCAAGTGATGTTAAAGAGGAACCACAAAAAAATTCTTAAAAAAAAAGTTGTCACTTCCTCTTATTTAATAGATAGAAAAAAAATGCATGGAAGGTTTTTTAAATGCTTTTATTCCTGTTTTAACATGCTCAGGATAAACAAAACAATGTAACATAAATTAAAAGAAAATAATTTAGAAACTAGCATATAAATAAAATACTGAACAATATATACAATATATCTGCACATTTTTATCAAAAGTACATGGAAAATTGTTTAACCATTTTGTTCCACACTTGGTTTTAGAAAAACTTTAAGACAAAGATCATTTCTTTCTCACAGCTTCTAAGGGTAAATGTAATTCTTGTGTAAAGCCAGGAAGTATCACATACACGGCTATAATGACTACTGGTTTACAGTAGTCCAGCCCGCAAAGTGATTGTCACAGCAAGTCACATTTCATGCACTAATTTGTTTGAGGTACCCGTAAGGGAAAAAAAAAAAAAAAAAAAAAAAAATAACTTCTTGAAGCTTGGTGGGCAGAGAAAGCATAATATTTTTAAATATATCTCAAAGGTATATAGAGGTAAATTTCCCTTTTAGAATAATTAAGTTAGGAAAAGTACTTAAACTTTTCTGTCCACTTACCCCATAGCATCATCATGGTTTGCTGTGCCATCTTTCCAAACATAATGATGCTCAAAGGCTGCATGTCTTCATTTAATTGAGTCACCTCTGTCTTTGTAAAATCTTCTTTTCTTCCTGGAGAAACCATAGATTATTGTTTTCCTAGAAACCACAGATTATTGTCTTCTATCAGAAAAAATAAAAACAGTGTTATGCCGATTCTTAGAGTATCAGAATAACAAACTTCTTTGTTTTTATGAGGTATGTTTGAGAGTCTTATCAGCTACTGCAGTCACTGTGCTCGTACTGCATCTTGACATTTGAATGAAGCACAGCATAGTGAGGGAAATCTATGATGCAGATCAGTCCCCTGCTCCCTCCCTAATCCTTCTGCATGAAGGGGAAGGACAACTACTTTTCTCTAGCCTGAATAGCACAGGACTTTCCTGGGTAACTAAGGACTGTGAAGAGTGTAACAGAGAGGAGATGACTGAAAAAGAAAGATGAGATGAAAAATGTAAAAGAGAGGCACTAGTTAGTATTATGCTTATAGCTGAATCGTCTAGTTGTTATTTGTGTCTGTGATATACAAATAACAAATTTTCTTCAAGTAGTATCATCAACCTTGATTTCTCCACAAATGGAAAGATCACCTGGTTAACTGGGTCAGTGAAATACACACACCTGGTGTATTTATCCCATTTTGGTTTTGCATCTAAAATTACATATGCAAGCTTATTTGTACTGGAACTTGTACTGGAATAATCAAAGCTTAGTAAGTGTCATATTTTTTTCATTAAATTATACTAAGTTGTATCTATTCTGCCAATATGTGATCAATAAATCTGTTACTGGTCCACAAGAACTATCTTCTCTCCAAATAAAATCATCCCAAAATGGTCACTGCTAATTGACAGAGACTATACAGCTACCAAAAAGATTAAATCCCTGACCAGGTAAGGTCAAAGTAAAAGTAAAAGTAAGGTCAAATAAGAGTGACCATTGCTTCAGGTATATTTTGTTGTCATCATTGTTGAAGTTATGGTTTGTCTGTTTGTTTCTGCTTCTACCACATCATTTAGTTTAATCATGATTACCTTTGTGCTTAATTTTCATATTTCTTCTCATCACTACTCCCAGGAGTCTTGAGCTGTGTTCTGTGGATACTTGAGATTTTTTTGTTTTGTTTTGTTTTGTTTTTTCAGGCACCAGAGAATAATAATCCTGTTCCCTTCCTACAGCTAATCACTATGTACGGATTACATGCATCTGGCCTATTAGTGGTCAACAACTTCTACTGTGCCACCACTTTACTCGGCCTTCAAAAACTCTCAGGTCTCCAGCCACTGTTTGGCTTTCTAACCCTTTTTGTGACTCCAGCATACCCAAGACCTATACAGTTAAAAAAGAAGAACAGGACATAAACAAGGAACAAGGCCAATCCACTGTGACCACATCTGGAGTCCTTCATTTTTGCAGGTGAAAGCTGCCTTATATTGGGTGAAGGCATACAGCCATGCCCAGAAACTGGATTGTTTCAAAATTAAAATGAAGATTCTTACAACCATGATGTGTCCATTCCAGGATTGGGAGGCTAAGGAGCTGAGTGTCATTACCCATACAGAGGTCGACATCCAGCTACTTCATATAGAAATAGAAGGAACACTGTGATGCACTCCCATTGAAGGAAAGCAACTCAGTTATATTAGGTCAAGAAACTCTATTTCACATATTCATTGAGGTCAGGATTTGCTCAGCCTCCTAAGTCCTGAATTTGGGTCCCCATTATTGCAAAAGGTTTGTACCCTGCTCCTGGGTTTGTGAAATAAATAGATAATAGGGATGTTTTTTCTATGTGTATATATATGTTTACCTGCTTGAAATGCGACCATTCAAAGATTGTATCTGTTGATTCCTGGATACAGTGATACCTCTGTTTTAATTAGCTGGCCCTGTTTGCTTCTAATCTGTTCCTGTTCCTGTTTGGTCCCAAACTCAGGCTTCTGTGAGTCATGCAGCTTCTTCTCCATTCATTCTTCTCCATCCATCCAGACCTATCTATCTATTCCAATAACTTCAGAAGATTCATAAATGACTTTTGTGAGGCATCTTATAACCACTGGGACAAAACCCAAGGCCCCAGTCTCACTCACATCCTTCTTTTCCTTCACTTCTGTAATTATAAATTGGTATCCAAAGATGCTGTTGAACTTTCGGTATAGATTACAAGAAAATCAAGTCCCTACCCAAGGAAGGTATTTTTCATTTCTCTCCTTGTAGGGTTTCAGTAAGCATGAATTTCTCTTTCAGGAATATGGCACTACAACTTGGATCCCTGTGCACCCTCAGTAAAGATTTTGTTCTCCAGCCTGTGTTCAGGCAAATAGAGAATGCACGAGTGATATTTCTCCTTCTATGGTTTAAGTTAAACTTTTACAGTGTCTCTCATGATTTCGCTATCCAAACGTCTCATCTTTCGTCTCATCTTTCAGTCACTTAATACTCCTACACAGCTATAGGATTTTTCAGGCGTTATGTGTATTGTAAGCAGCATATGAAAGAAGGTTGAAAAAGTGTTAACTTTTTATTAAATATGCACAAAAAAATGTCTAGTTAGATACACAGATATCAGATCTATCAGATACACATTCCAACACCATGCTGCAGCTGTTCAGCTAGGAGCTGGATAATTTCTTTTGGTTTGTTTTGTGAACGCCAAAGGAGTGAGCAGGTCACCAAATCCTATGAAAATAGCAAGAAATTGATCTGCATATGAAAAAGCTAGAAAACTATATATCTCCCTTTCTGCAACCACAGAGGAGCTTGGAAAGCTCAGTAGTGTTACATTTGACCTGGTGAACTACAGCTGAGGGAAATAAAGTGATGCTGGTGGCAGACAGCATGACATGCAGGGTAGCAAGTCATTTCTTAACGATACATTACTTTAGCAAGTCTCCAGCCACAGTGTAGGGATGCTGTTAGCTTCCCTCGTATAAGAAGGGAGTCCAGCAAGGATAAAGCCATCCTATTCATATTAAGCTGTTTATAACTTGTGTCATCTACGTGTAGCATGGTTTGAAAAAAATCTTTGACACTGAAAACTCGAGAACAATACACAGCTATAGATAGTTTAATTCCAAATAGACTGGCCACAGACTATTTTAAGGAGAGGGAAGTGGCCATTCTCTTTCCTGTGGTATATGGACAGTGCTAATTGTTTGTTTGCTTTGTTAGTTATGGAGGGAACTCAGCATTACCTTTGTGAGGGTCATCTACATACCTTAAATTCTTCGACCATTGGTGGATATAACTAATCTGATGTTTGTTCGATAGTTTGTTTTCTACAGTCCCTCTAGTTTCAGACCAAGTACTGATAGGGAATGGTAACTGCATGACCAAGACATACTAAATATCTTTGTAATCATCCTTCTTTGAGGAATGGTGACAAAATTTATTAGTATTTTATATTTTTGTTCATATAAACAGAAAACAAAACAAAATGAAAAGAAACATCCCGCAGCAGATCAACTCAGACATCTACAAATGTCCCAGGGATATCAAGACACTTCATACAGCTTCAATATCTACCATTTAATCTGCTACTGACATCCGGGCTCATGCTGTCTGGATTTGGCCTACTTGTCTACCTTGCAAGCAGAACCATCTACTTCAAATCACTCTCATGCCACAATGAAAAAAAAAAAAAAAAAAGGGTTATCAATCAGTAAGGAACAGCTCAGAGAAATGTATTCCATGATATGCTTGCCAATGACAACCTACACGCCAATTGCAAAAAACAGCATAAATAGTACATAATGACTTATTTTTAATGTCAGGAATGAACTATTGGCAGAACATGTATTCATGTTTGAGATGTACAAATTTGGTATAACTCACAAATCATATCTTTCCTTATGGAGGCAGTAGGATCATTTTATTTCTGTATTTTCTATTTTGGTTACTGTTTTGACCCCTCATTTTCCAAGGCAGCTACCACAAAATACTTTTTCTCCCTGTAATGAGGATCATGACAAGAGTTTTCAATCACCACAGAACTTTAGGCCAAAGCCAGAGAGATATGAAACTCTTCTGTGCATTCTTTGTAGTCTTGAATGTCCAGTAGAGATTTAAATTCATGGCAGCAGACTGTAATGTTGAACTGAAAGAAAACACACTGTATTTGGGCTCTGGTCGTACTTTCTTTTGAAAAGCTCAGCATATTCTTTAAGGAAAACTGCATATTCTCTTTTAAAAAGAATGAAGAACAGGTTTTTCAAACCCAAGATCCACTGCAGAATAAGACTTTCATATTTCGTTTCTGTAGTTCCCAGTATCACAGTTGAGCAGGAAATGGAGCAGCTCTGACACTCTTACAGCACTCATCAAAAGCACAGGAAAACCATGTAACCACATATTCAGAGTACAAATGAGAATGAACAGAAGATATTTTCAGTGGTACACAGGATACAGATCTGCAAATTAGATTCTGTTCCAGAATTTAATCAAGAACTATGTAGTAATATATCAACGTACTTAACCGCAATTTATTCACAAAGTGGTCAGAATGCAACACAGAAGTGATAAAAATATCTGAGTAAAAATGTCCAAACTCCTGGAGAGAGGAAACAAAAAAATGGATAAATTTGACTGGCATCTTCAAGAAATACAACTTAAGGCAAACACACTCTAAATCAGTCTTCAGCCTTCCTTGAGCATGTCTCCTTTGGGGCTGCTCTGGTCTCTTGTCCTTATCAGTTTACCAACTTAGACATCTGTGAGAGTTTAGGTATATTAAACTTCCATTTAATAGCATTTTTTTAATAGTTCTAATGCTGGGGGAAACTGCAGTGCTCCTGGACAAACCATTGACGCAATGAAGTCCATGGCCCCTCTTCTGATATAGACAAGATTTTGCTTCCATCTCAATGCACCGTCATTTTCAGGGGTGCAATATAAATCATAGATATGCCCTTATCTCTCAGTGCCCTCTACTCTAGCCTGCCCCGTAAGTCAAGATTTTAGGGTACAAACAATTTTTTTTTTTTCACTTTTGAAATAATGACATTCTTCCTTAGTTAATGTGAATTTATAAGGCACATTTCTGTACTCTGAACTCAACCTGCTATAAAGAGGACTATCTTGTCTTTGCTATATGTCTAAATGAGCATATAGCTTTTAAGAAGACAATGAAATGCTCTCTTCTGAGAGTCTTCTCTGTATTGTGTGAATACTGAGTCAAGAAAATGTCACTTTAGCTAGGTTTACGTCATTTTGGTCTCATTTTATAAAAAAAGAAAAGAAGTTAAATATAAAATAACACAGAGACTGTGAAACAGGAATTCTTATGTTTCCAAATAAGACTGATGAAACTTTTTAAAAATACTTTAAAAATAATTAGAAATAAAAACTGTTTTCCAATCTGCTTATGAATATTCTTAAATGCCAAATGCAATGATTTCTTTCTGTAAAAATCTTTTCTTACTTGTTCCACTTCAGCCACAAATTGAAAGATTGTTTTTCAATTGATATCATGAACACAGCAACTGTTTCTGACATCTACCCAGGTGTTGAAGACAAAAATCCATTCTATTAGGATCAGTCAAATAAAACAAACAATACACTGCTATCTAGAAGACCATGAAGAGCAAGACACATTATGTATTTGGAATGATCTACACAAAAAGTGTACTTCTAAAATGACAAATTTTTGTTAAACATGTTTAATTACACCAGTTTTTTATCGATTGAGGTTTCAAGTTAATTGAAACTTATGATGGAATTAAGTGTTTTGTCCAACAATATGAATTTGATTTGGATCAGATCTGGACATTTCTATCAAATTAGTCAAAACACAAAATATGTAGTTTATATAGTCTTTAAGCTTTTATACTCACAAAACCTAATCCTGTACAGAGTCAAGCACCGTGAGCAGAGAATACCTCATCCAGTATAAAGTTTGATTAATCTGTCAACATTTTAAAACAAATTTGAACAGCATGCTGTGTTGTTTGGTTAACAAGGGTTCAGTTTGGCATTACAAGTCTTGAGGCTGTATTTCCTGTTCAAATCATGGACTTTTCAGTTTCCGTTGTGTTACCTGTAGCATTTAGCTGTTTTTCTCCAACTCAATTTTTGTGTTTTTGTCATTTAAAAAAAAAATGTTTCCCACAATATCTGTGCATTCAAAGTTTCTAACAGCACTTGCAGCCTTGCTCTGACCCAAAGGCCAGTCGGATTCAGAATCTGGTATTGGATCTGATCCACTACAGAGGTCTGCAGAGCGAAGGGACACCAGAGAGTGTTAAGAACTGGGCGTCCAGGGATGCTTTCCCTGGATGATGTACCAGCATCAGCTGTGTGTGCCCTAGAGCACGAGGAGGATTCTTGGCATTTGGTCATTTCCCCTCTGGGATAAATCATTCATTGTGCTCAGTCTGGGGATGATTTTGGACAAGCCCAAAGTCTCCACATCTCTGCCACTTCCTTGTAAGGGACAAATCAATTAAGCTACAATATGCAGCCCTCCTCACATCACACAACGGTGTCCACATGTCATTTGTTTATACTCTGTGACCTGTTTCCCTTCGAAAAAGTATATCTTCCTCAGCAGTAGACCCTATGTTTAATTACAAGAGCCAGCTTCAGTCTGAAGCTATTGCTATGCTGTTCAGTTTAAACAGTGCCTGTCTCTCTCCGTCTTCTGCTGTTATGTCAGAGGTAAATCTTGCTCTCCTTTGATTACTTCAAATGGTGCTACTGTACTTTTGAGCAAAAAAAATCATGAAACAGTCTGGATATGAATATCATCATGTACAATACTCTAGGAGGTTTTTTGTATTTTTTTTTTCCCCTAGATGATAGGAATAAATCTAAACTAATAAGGAAGAGATTATTGGTGGTAATTGCCCTAGTTTTTGATTAGCTGAATGGAACTTCTACTTGGAGTTCCAAACAACACAATATCAATAACACCTCAAAGACTGTTTGAGTCTACCCAGAGGATATTTGAACAAATGCAGAGGCCATATACTTTTTTTTTTTCTCTTGGGGAAGAAAAAAAAAAAAAGAGAGAGAGAGAGAAAAAAGAGGAAAAAAGAGGAGACCCCCTCAAAGATCTTCTTTTTTAATAAAACAATATTTAAAGCATGTCATGAAGAAACAAATATGGTATTTCATTCTAACATGGAAAAAGCGCTCGAATCTTGTGGCACTCATTAGTCTGTTCAACTGCCATCAAAGTGAGGTCATATAATTTATGAGTGACATTTACTATCTCTGAAAATACAACTATCATGTTATGAATATAACTGCAACAGATTGCTTCCTCCCTCATGCAGAAAAGTTTTCTGATCTATGCAAGCCTTCATCTTCATAATCCTGAAAACCATGCTCTTAATTTAAGCATAATATATATATTTTCTTCTTAGGTTTTATCAAGTAATAAAAAATGAAAATTATGTGGTAACACATAAAGATTCCCCCCCCAAATTAGGATCCTAATGTGTGCTTATGTACGTCTATCTCAATCCTAGACAGATATCTTTCCCCAGCTCTGTAAATGTCACTGAAATTCCAGAATGACCAATGTGTTTTTTGTTTCATGCAGAAAGAGTAGGCAGCACACTAAGGTAGAATGCCATTTCCCGCCGTAATCCTTCTGTGTTTATCCTTACTTGACATATATTATGCACACTTCAAATAAATTGTTTGTGGTCTGAAATGTTACATATTCTGCTTTAATTCTAAAGTGACTTTTATATGAAGTTTGAACTGAATACTTTGATTATTTGAACAGGAAAAATAACATATCTTTCTGTATTTCATCTGAAAAATGTTTATGTTCATGTACATGTTCAGAAAGTTACTTGGCCAGTTTATCATCCAAGTTTTGTATTCTGTGGCATAAGTGGTTAATAAACTCTTAATTCACAAGGAATATATGTGCACATGTGTGTGTAGATATATGTGTGGGATAGTGTGTGCTCTGATTACAAAAAGGAGAGGGTTTGGCTTCCCTGAAGCATATTAAAACATATTAAAATGAAACAGACTTAAAAAAAAATAAAGAAAAAAAGCAAAAAAAAAGAAAACATGTTAAGAATAGAAAGTCTAGAAGATGCGAGGATGAAAGGCAGAGCTATCTGTCACTGAAACTTACAGAATTTACAGAACTATAAAAGACTGTTCTGCAGATTTATTTAAGAAAAAAAAAAAAAGTACTGCTTCCATCTCTGCCATGTATTTTATACAGGCATTTTACCTAATCTATTCAACATATTTTTAAGATTTTGGGCCCTGGAAGCAATGCTTGCTTTTGCTTGTGGCTGTGACATCGACTTCCAAGGAAGAACTAACCTCCAAGAATAAGGGAGATGGTGGCACTAATATTTCCCCCTTGGATTCTACTGGGGAGGAAGAGTAGTGTAGCACCTTGAAAACTCCATCTTTGCCTACTGATTATCTCAAATTCCCTTGTTCCATCCTGCTTCCACTTGGTCCTATCAGTTTTCAAGGCTAGGCCAAAGGATTTCAATTGAAGTCCTTATTTTGCAGTGGTAAGAACTACTTCATGCTTATGTTTTTCCTCTCTCCCCTGTCCCCCACCCTTTTCTGAGCGGGCTTTCTGCCACTTGGTGTCCACAGCTTGGGATCCTGCCAACACAACTGAGACAGCAAGTCTGGAAATAGCCTATAGAGTCCTGCCTTGCTAGACTGGAAACTTTTATATAAAATAGACTGGAAAGATTTATACAATGGATTGGCAGCTGATTAGCAGAAAAACACACCCGGGAGCCAAAACGAATTTTGAGTTCTGTGGTAGGATGCCAGCTTGACAGCTCTGCAAGCCATAGCCATCCACAGAACAGGTACAGGATAGGGACCAGCTCTGCCAACTCCAGCCACCCTCCCTATGAAAATCTGACTACTCAGATGAGTGACAATCATTTCAATAGCCATGAGCTGCTGTTTTAATCTGACTTTAAAGTTAAATAATAAAGAAATCATCTCATAAGCTGCAGATGTCTCATTAGGATAAGCTTTTTTTTTCTCTCTTAAGTTCATAAATACAATTTAGATCTTTTACAGTAAATTAGACTCACCTCTCCACTCAGATTCTTTTAATTCCTCAACAGAACATTTTTAAACCAAAGAAATGTGATCTCAGGGTGGCAAATCTTTACAAATATATCTGCCTTCAAATAAATTGTTTGTTTAATATGACCCTATCAAGAGAAAATGTATAGTATCATAAAGATAAAATGATTCTAATACATAAGAATAGAATTTAGTTTAATGGTATTCTTTCTTACCAAATCACAAACTCCACTATCTTTTGTTTATCTACATGCATGATATCACATTCTCAAAAGTTTAGATGTCAAGCCTAAACTGGCTGTGTATAAGCATTTCTTGAAATTTTCAATCATATTGTTTTTCACTGGAAAAATGAGGTGAGAATACACTCTCCTGTAAAAAAATGTTTCAGGACTACTCAGTCTGTTTAATATTGTTTCCCCCTTATCCTCTTCTCCTTCCTATAAGTCTAAGTTATAGGATACTCATAGGATACTTCATGTTGGAAGGAGGTCCTCAGCCATTTCTAGGTCCCTGTTTAGTAACCTCTATGCTCCGTGACAGCTGTCTATAACAAAAATTTCAGAATGAATATGTTTCATTCTTTCCTAAATCAGAATTTCATTGCCTGAAATCTATCCATACTCCTGATAACAAAACATTTTCTGTATTTATCAGCTCCTAAACTTATAAAGTACTTCTTTGCTTGAGCTTAATCAGAGTGTAACTTACAACTGCTAATAGTTCTCCTACTGTGCCTACCTAGGGGAAATGGTGGGTGTTGATTATTTTAACAGTAAGTCGTTGAGGATGTCTGATAAGGCAATTATCAGAAGTCTGATAAGGCTCTGATTGCAAGTAACAGAAGAGTGATTAGCAGATTCTTCCAAGGTGTGTCAGCCCTGAATTCCAAGGTTTCCTAAATCTCACAGCTCCTCAGAGAGCACCTTTACCACCCTCTTCTTTTGAGTCCACCCTGCCTTCTAGGGTTGAGCCATGGTGCAGCCAGGATTCCCAAGTCACAGCATTACAGAAGGAGCCCGGATCAGGGGGATGCTTTACTCTATTCTAGGGTTTGCGATACTCAGAGGAGAAGGAAGCTGTAGAAGGCTGCAATTATAACCTCTGTGAGCTTTTTTTGGATGCTTTTGTCCAGTGAAATAAGTGCTAACTTGGTGTTCTGTTCCTTAGCTGGGTCTAAAACACTCATTCGCTTACTTTCTGCACTCCTCTGACCCCAGTGTCCGGATGACTGCTGAGAGCAACCTGTGGGCTAGTGACTGGGCAATCCAGAAAACTGTATATTGAACTGATATAGAAAATCCAGGTCTCACATTTCTTAGGGTCTTTTTACTGCTAGGTTGTGAAAATGTAGAGGGAAAAAAAGACCATTGCTATAATAATAACCATAACAAAAACAACAACTGAGCATTTATCCACAGAAGATTTCTAAATAAATCTGCAGCTTAAAATTTAAAGACACCTCCTCTCTCCTCTTATAGTACAGGACCCAGCAATGTTTAATTTAGAAAGATGGATCATCCTGTAGGGAATGTGAATGCGAAACTTATTACCTCCAGAAATTTGTTCTTTTCAGTGTATGGACAGGGAGGGAAGCAATATTTTAAAATTTAATCAAGAAAATATATGTTTACAACTCTGAAATGTGTTGTATTTTTCCTCATTTTAAGATTTTGAAAGGCAGTGAGATAAATTTCTGCAAGTTTCTGGAAGTAGTATAAGCCTTTGTTTTTATTATTGTTCATTCAGTTAATTTAACACAGTGCCTTACTGTAATGCCTGAGAGAAATTTTCATTTCCAAGTAGCTTTCCTGCTCAGATATAAGAAAGTGCATCTAACCCAATAAAGCATGATTCAGGAACTGATGGACTCATCTGTGTCCTGGCCAGAACATCAATCAATAGCTTTCATTTTGTTTAAAGGCCAAGGGCCAAATTAGAGTTTGAAAAGTCCTTGTAAAACCTTTGGGTAATTTTGAGATTAAGTCTAATGAAAGATTAATGAATACAGGCATCCATTTCTAGCCCATCTATTTACATATGACTTCTACCTTCAGTCTTGCTGAGTGGCAACCAAAGTGAATCAGTGTTTCTGCAGATAGTGCTGACTAGCTAAGAAGAGCTTTTGCTGCCATAGAAGTCTTTTCATGTCATTGTTTATATCATAAGTATATAAATAAGTACATTAGTATATGATATGATATATCACAAGCCTATAAAGTTAGATAAATCACAGACAGAGGATGCAATCTGGTTATTATCACTCATGCAAAAATTTATCATAATACTTTCCACTTTAAATATAGGAATTATAGTAAATACCATTTGTGGTAAATATCCCCACATAATGTCTCCTCCAAGCTAAAGACATGGAAAAACATTCCACTGAGGAGTGAGAGAAGAATGTTCTTTGAGTCATAAATCACATTTCCAAAACAAACAGCTGAATATATTTAGATACATGATTCTTTTAACACTGGCAATCACTAAACTGAGTAACCTTAACATTTTTGTTTCTACTTAATAAATGCAGTTATTTTACTGCATTATGCAAAGTAATTTCACTTTCTTCCTATGATTTGATCTAGAGAGAGAGAGAAAGAGAGAGAGAAAAAACATTTCCCTTAGTGGCACATTATTTACTTTTATGAAACACTTGATTGTTTAAGGGAGAAAAAGTACTCCAAGTCCAAAATTTTGTTGCAGGACCAACAGCTCTGTTTTTATTTCCAAGTTGAACTGGGTTATTTTGTAGAAATGTTTTACTCAGCTCACTGAAAGAAAGAAAGAAATGTCTTTTCTGATGAAAGATGCTACACATTTCTCCTACTGTTCAGGTAAATTTAAGCTTCATGAAAACCCTCCCCTGAATTTCTTTTGAATAATCTTTTTATTGTGTAAATGTTATTTTTGGACACTGGACTGAGAAATGTGTGAGAAGTCTTTGTTTTATTCAATAGTGAGGTTACTTTTTATACAACAAAAACAAATATTTTAAAAAAAAGTCTTTCCTAAAAATCTTGCTTTTTTTTTTTTTTTTTCCTTCTTGTATATTCATGATTCAGTTTTTACATACAAAATCAACCAATGGTCAGCAAATACTCTTTCATTCTTCAGATAAGCAGATAATATTAGCTTTCTCCTGATCCTTTTCAAGATCTTGAAGGTACCTGAATTGTTCTTCAGTCATTCCTTTTCCTTCAAGCCAACTGTGAAATTTTCAGTGATTCTTTTTATTTGTGTATCATTGATTCTAAGGGCAGTGGAAAGCCTGCTAGTTTTTATTGGAAACTCCTTTTATCTTTACCAGATACTAATGGAATTCTCCATACTACTGGGACCCTGTTCTGCTCATAGACTTCAGGATTCTGTGTAAAAGGAATAAAAAAGACTCCCAGTTATTTTGTTGGTAATGACTACAGATCTTCAAGCAAATGATATAAGGCTTTCCACATTCTGCATGAACTAAAAGAAAAAGGTATATTCTCCTGCATTTGGGAAGACTTGCAAAATCATTGGACTTACTACTAATAAGATAATGGGCCAAAAATATTATTTTTCCTTTCCTGTAAATGTTTATAGCTCAACTATTAATGTGGGTTCTAGAAAATTGCAGATGCTCTACTCTGGGCTGAGGAAAAAATACGCTTTAATTGGGCATAAAAATAGATATAAAGGTGAAGTACAATAGTCATCTCTTCACAGAGACATGAATGTCATAAATTTATGCTGAATTGTTTCCACATTGAGATATGAGCTGAGTTGTGTAAGCTTGTCATTTCATTCAGTGTTTGCAGAGTGACTAGCACAATAAGAGCCTGATCAATGAATGAAGTTCTTTGTCACTATCTCATTCCAAATGGTAAATAGTAATAATTAGTTTGGCAATTACAGGAACATACTTCCAGACACACAGTTTTGAATAGGACCTAAAGAGTATATTATTATAATAGGTTATTAGTAGGCATGGTTAAGAGCTTAATTTAATAAATGACTCATCATTATCAAACTAGAGAGGGTGTTAATGAAGAAGCACCTTTGGAAAAGAAAAACTGCTGTAAAACACGGTGGCAGCAACGGTGGATGTGTTATAATGATTATCCATAGACATTCGTATTTGAAGCATCTATTTCTGGATGGATTACTAGGCGTCTGTGACAGCACAGAGTCTGATAAAGGTGTGAATGGACTGCAGGTTACTTCAGGAAAGAAAAGTACTTTTTCTCATAGACACCAGAATTGTTGCTTTAGCTCCAGTAATCTCGTTCCTCTTCTGTAACAATTTCATGATGGATTCTCTGAGATTAGTGATGTATCTGTGGATGAAGATAACTCTGTGGATTTCTCAGTCATCAGTTCTCCAGGATTTCCTTCTGTCCATTAAAAATAACAAAGCTGACTTGGTACCTAATGTGAAGAACAGTGTACCTGTTCTAAAGGTATTGAGGCTTAGAGAAAAAGGAAAACAAATAAAAAAAAATAAAAATAAAAATAAAAAAAGGAAAAGAAAAAGAAAAAAAAAAGAAAAAAGAAAGTGGAAGAAAATATTCCAATTCAGTCAGAATTCCAAAGTTATAAGCCCAAAGGTATCAACAACCACAAAGGTTGTTTTCACTGGGAGTTACCACAAACTCAGGGAGATCTCCAGCAAATACCATCTCAAGGCTCCATAGTGCAGTGACATTCCTTGCAAGGAACATTGCAAAGGAAAGATATAACTGTCCTAAAATAAACATGAATTTTGCAGTGTAAGAAAACGCAAAGGACCCCACATGTGATAATCAGGAGACATGAATTCTATCAGATTGTTGGGAATTACAGGAAAGACATGTCTAAAAGGGAAAAATGACTAATAAATTGTGCGGGAATAACCAATATAAATAAGGTCCTATACTACAGATGCATAATCTCTGAAAGCTGCATAAACTCTGGGAGTTGCAACAATTATGATAAGAGTGGGGCGAGGAGAATCATTATGGATGTGTCTGCTTTACATAGAGTGTTCCTGCACTGAACTGAATAAGGAAGCCATACAACAATAATCTTTGATAAGAGAATCTAGCAGTGATAGTCATGAATTAAAAGGACCTGCACTTTCTGTTGGTGACAAAGACAATAAGGTAAAATCAGTATTGAAACATAAGGTCTGTCTTTCCTCAGCATATCACAAAATAATGGTGAGTGGTCAAGATGGGCGTTCCTGAATTTTGGAGCTGCTGGAAATACATCGACTTTGCCCCTAGTATTTTAAGTGGCTTTGGGAGTCATGTGGAGCTACAGACTGAGAGTGTGGGTACCACAGCTCCAAAACATAGTCACAGAGGCTCAGCAGCAGTAATGGTAAGTTTGCTTGATCACATACACATGTAGAACACCAACCTTAAAATCTAATAAGTAAGAAGAGCTAGTTTGGAAACCTGTTAAATTTGGACAAATGGATGAAGTTATGAATTGGAAGCTGTGAAACATTATCTCCTTTCCCTTCCCCCAAACACTCCCCCCCAAAAAAGCAAAACAAAACAAAACAGATTACACACAAGCGGTCAAATACCTACAGACTAATTCTGGTGCTCTGAAATTATGTACATCACTAATTACCACAGTGAAATTTCTATGAAAGCATTTTTCAAACTCCTTGAGAAAAATACCGTTAATTTCAACAGAAGACTCCCTCAACATTTTCCTTTTATGGAGGAACTGGATTAAACATACATGAAATCATACAATAAAATGCAACAGATTTTAATAAATATGAAGAAATATCAATATAAATCTTCCTTCTTTTAGCTCATTGCAATTATTTTTTCTTTCTTGTCTGAAATTAAATTATACCTTTCTCAATGCAGTTCTGTAAAATTCTGAGATCCCTTTGGTCCCTTTGTTATGGCATGTAGGCTTTTTTATCAATAGGATATATACTTAAACCTTCTGAGAGATCCACAACATCTAACAGACATTGAGGAAGTTTTTGAAATGCATTTGGATCTGGCATCTCAGTTCTATCCATTAAATCACTACTGCATTTTATTCCAAAGCCAGAATAAGCAGTGTTTGATTCATATGTGAAACAAAAGACATTGAGGTCATATCTAATAAATATAAAAAGACAAAGTGTACAAATGAAGGAGTACCCTAAATACCGTTCACAATAAGAAAAATTCTGCTTCCCATCTCAAAGTCTGTGATCACAATAGTCTTAATTGTGCAAGGAACAAAAAGGTCTCCTTCATGTGCTGACTGTCCTCAGTTCTTGTGAGAGATGACACATCATGAATAAAAAAGAAGTCAGGCGTATGACCCAATGATATACTGGAAACTTGTCTGTGCTTTCTCACTACATTAGATGATCTAACAAATGATATTATCCCCAGATTTTTTGTGGCTCTCATTGCATTTTGAAGATCTGGAGCTGCTATTGTACAATTAGGTCTCACCCATACACAAAAAAGTAATGCTATGATTAAAGAAATGAAACTTTACTGACAGGGGAAATTTCTGTAATTCATTTTAAGTGAGAGTAGAAATACTTTCAATGTTCTTAGAAGATTGTATTGAAAGCAAAGAGCAAAAAAAAGCCTTTTGATGTCTTTGTATCCTTTTCTGACTGTTAAACCATTTACCTTAAATCAAAACATTATTCATTGGAAGAATAATTCCAATAACTGAAATAAATAAGGTTTATGAAAATTATGTTCTACAGACCATGCAGATGAACTTGCCTGAATTCAGAGCTCTACATTGTATACGTAAACATCTGACATTTTCACCTACAGCTTGCTTTATAATCTGTGGAGAAAAACACATTCTTAATGCTATTCATCTCAGGTCAAAGTAGGCAATCAAAGTAAACCAAATAAATTGAAGTCTAGATTGCCTGTTTTATCACTAATATAATCACTGACATAAAGGAATGTTAGGGTGACTAGCTCACATACAGAGCTCTACACTATAAAGTTTGGTGAGATGAATCTCATCAGAAAATGAATCCCATAAAAATTGCTTGTTTAATAGGCAGCCTATAGAAAAGGTTGTGACACCCAGTATTTTACTTTCAGATTTATTTAGACAAATCAATTATAACTCTACAGACTTCTGCAGTTCCTTTTGCAATTGCCAGACCTAGAAAGGATTTGTATTACAATTTATTTGTTAATCCAAAAACAAACAAACAAACAAACAAACTCACACACTTTGAACCCTGCACAGTTCTGCCAAGGACTGCTATAACTGAAAAGCTTCTTCTATTCTAGTTCTTCTAATTACAATAGTTTCTGTCTTTCACTTACTGTGAACTTTCTACATCAATCTGTTCAAAAAGTCAAGAGTATAAGACTTGTCAATAAAAAGAATAAAAAATGTTAACAGTTTTTAAAAAGGTGCTAACTTTGCAATCTTCAGTTTAAAATCAGAAGCTATTTTTAAAAAAGTGTATATGTTTTACAGTATGCATCTAACTTTAGTCAACTAAAAGAAGCATCCAATCAAAAGTGTTAGTTGAAATGGATTATCTTCAGATGGCTCAAGTCTTGCTTAAGACATATCTCTTCCTCCCCTCTAACTCTGTCTCTGTATTTCTGATATTTTTGTTACTGCAGTTGTAATGGTCGGAGGGTTAGAAATACCTTCCTCCAACTTCAGAATGGCCATTTAAGCCCAAATTCTCTTCTGTATGGCTCATTTAATTTCATCACACATAAATGGGTAGCTGGAGGAGTCAGTGACAGCCAGTTTTCTTAAAAACATTTTTCTCAAAACCAGTTCTCTCATTGAAGAAAAGATATAGTTGCTCCCTATAGTCAATAGAGAAAGAGAAGCATCTTCAGAAGTCAATTCATTTCAATTATTTGGGGCATTGGCATAGGATGAGCAGGACATTATCCAAAGACATCTATCTGGTCGTATTACTGAAGAGCAAGTCTACATGATCAGGTTAGATGCCAAAGTTTTGAAGAGGCAAATATAAGTGGAACACACCCAATTCTTGATTAATTAATTAATTAGAGTGTGTCTGTTTGGAGATTAAAATTCCCTTGTGAACATATGAAAAAGTGCATGCACACAAGCATTCATCCATCTGAAAAGGTATTCTAGCAGTGTCTAGAGTCATACTTATACTACCATGAGATAGAACAGTTATTATTTGCATCTTTTGTGCTCTTTCCCGCTTAGGTAAATCAAGATAGGTAACTGATCAGTAGGTTACTTTGAAGTATTTTGGAAGTCAGTTGGTATTTTTAACTTATTAACTGAATGATAAATTAATCTATTAAGAACTTCACCTCAATCAATGCCAGGCCTAGATTTTTTCTGACTTTCCAAAGGAAGAGTGCAAAAGCATCCTCTGGCCCCAGAACACCTTCTCATTAGAGAGACCAAGGCAAGGTTTAGTCAGCTTTTGTCCTGGGTCCCAAGGCACTGGAGCCCTATGGATAGGAAAGTATGGACCAGTGTTTTTTGTGGCCCAGCTCACAACACTGCATGTTATGATTACTACTTTGAACTCAACTTAGTGAATCTACCATGATTGACTCAATTTATCTCTATGCGCCAGTTTCTCTTGCAGTCTTTTCCACACCTCATCTACTGTCCCTGTGGTGTGTTATTGCAGATTGCCAAATATTTTCTGGGTATTTATCAAAACAGGCTAAAATCAGTTATGTCGGACTCCCCAAAAAGGTCGTTTGACATAACCATGTTCCTTTACATAACCATACAGCTTCCTGTGGAAAAGACAGACACTGCACATTTCTAAGGGCTCTGAATTTGCTCTTCCAGTACATATTTGCTGGAATCTGTACATTTTTTTTTTCCCCAGAAATCCAGATTTTTTTTTTTTTTTTTTTTTTCAGGGAAAAATGTTATACTGTCAGCTGCACTCTTTTAGCTTCCTGAAAAAAAACACAGTCTGTATGATTTTATAAAGTGATAAGTACCATATATTAGGATGTGCCCTCAATGAATTCCAGCTTCCCTCCCAAGTATTACATCTTTTGCTAGTGGGGAATGTTATTCTCTGAGGGAGAATATTATTATCATACCTTCAAAGGCAGAATATCAAGTTGTTTTAGTTTGCCATTAGCAGCATAGCATCACTCCTAGGAAAACTTTGAAAATGTTCATGGTCATTTTAGTGCATTCAATCTCACCCAACAGGCAACCAAAACTAGTTCTTCCATCTGATAGGAACAGAAATGCATTTTTGGATTTTGCTGTCACAAAAATGTCAAACCTCATCCTTTTACAACCAATGTATACCCATAAACATCATCTGACTAAATGTAGAGTCCAGAAACACTTGAGAAATGGCTGTATTTGTCATAGAGATTATGAGACCAAAGCCACTTATTGTCTGACTGGATATAATAATAACACAAGGTGACATCAGTACCAGCTCAGATGAGATTCAGCATAGATGGGTATTTAGAAACAGAAAAAGCAACCTAGAAAAGCATCGTATTCTAGCAAAATCAGAGTCCAGGATTTTTGTAAAAAGCCTGCACATTTGAGTGAATAAGGCTTTAGGAAAAAGAATTCTCTCTGCATGCATTTGTTGGCCCAAAGTTTGAAGTTCGAAGAAATCCGTGACTCCATGGTGAGCAGTTAATGGTGAGCAGTGAATGGTGAGCAGCGCTCTGCTCCAGCAGCTTGGGTGTCAAGCAGTTCACCCATCTACTTCTGAACTGTGGCAGGTTTTAGCAGGACACTGAAGACAAAATCTCACATATTTTGAAACCTCAAAAGCCGACCAAGTATTTCTACCTAACATTCTCCAACTAACCAACTAAACTAGATTTTGAACAAAGTCAGAGCTTTAGCTTCAATCAAATTTCATAAACAGCATTTGGTGGTAGCTGTCGTGGACTGCCTTTCCATTGACAGAGAATGAATTTAGCATTCTATAAATAACTGCTTAAGTCATAATTGTTCTAGTCCATTAGTGCCACATTAACAAAATTCTCCCTATTTTACCTTTCAGTACAATTAGTTTTTCCTCACTTGTGAAACAGACAGGACAACTGAATATAAAAACAAACAAACAAACAAATCAAAACCAACCTGTCCATGAAACTGTTTTATTTTGGGTGACTTGCAATACCATTAACATTACATTAAGGTGGATTTTATACTGAATTGAATATGTTTCAGTGAGCACAGAGATTTATTGTCTCTTGAGGAAAATATTGACTTCAGCTTTGCCTTGGTCAATAGCTTATCTTACAGATCAAGAGAATTTGAAGACCCTCCAAAAATTAGATATCTGATTATTATTTACATGTATGTTTCTTACACAAGTATATACTGATTTAAAGCAAAAAGTTCCCTCATATGTAATAAAGTATCTTCACAAAAGAGAAAAATTTCATTCATCCAAATGTTAATCCTTATAGTTTTGTCAAATACTTCATATTTCATACTTCTAACAGTTCTCCAGAATACTCAAGGCTTAATCTCACTAAAAACTAATTAGAACACCGATGCATGCCCATGCTCACAAATGTTTGAATTGAAATGATAATTCAGACCAAAGAAAATCAGCTTCTTTTCCATTCTGATTTGTCTAGGCATGATTTCTCCTGTTCGTTTCTAAAATTTCTGCCCAGAGTTTGGTTTGAATATGAAAAGGTTTTGTGACATAGTATACCTAATTGCTAAAACTTCTTTTTCTGTGTTTAGGAAAGACTACATAGTCTGTGAGTGACTCTGTGGTTTTGCATGGATGAAAAATGACATGAGATGAAACGAGAATCATCTTTTCACCTTTGTCTTCTCATGGTAGGTTGAGTAGGTTCAGAGCAATGTTTTACAAGGAAAAAAATCAGTCACACAATACTATGGGCAGTCCACTAACCCATTATCTCAGATTGTGAACCTTTATGTTCTTATATTAGGATTTTGAAATGCAATTAAGTAAGTAAGCTGCATTATTAAAAGCAAAACAAAACTGAAATTATCTACACAATTATTTTGGAAGAGTGTTGCTGTTGGGACTTTTCATTGAAGAACATGGCTGAATTCCCTAGAGAGTAAAATTTATCTTTTTTTTTTTTTAAAGAAGAGAGTTACAAAAATGAAAACCTATGACAAAAACTTCTAAGTTGTGATGCTTACGGCTGCAATTTCTGTGTCTGTATACGGCTACTTGTAATTACCTCTTACATCAAAGAAGCTTACATGATGAATAATGGGATTTAATGTTAAAAAGCAATCTACTTTGCAGTCCTGCAGCTGTTGAAAAGGTCCAAAAACCCAAATAAATTCACACATCTCAAGGTGGTTAAAAGGTATAATGATTTCTTAATATAGAATATAAATGACAGAGTTAAACTGAGTTGTTTTTTGCAACAGGGCTACATTTCACATTATTTCTTGTAATGCTGCATTTTTTCAGACCAGCTGAAACAGAAAAATAATATTTCTACATTCTTTTTGTGAAATGAAGAAGTCTAGTCACCATGTTTCACAATTCATAATTTCTTATTTTACTTTTGAATTATACCTCAACACTTTAAAATCAGAAGCCACTGTAAGAAAATTAGATTGAGCACTTATTTCACTGAGCTGTCAGGTGACAGCTGACTTTTATTCATGGATTTTGTCTTGAATGTTTTTGTTTAGGTAGCTTGTCCCGTTTGTCTCATGGAAAGCAGGACATACTGTTTTAAATACAAGTAATGGAGAATAAATGAAATTAAAAGCTTCCAAGAAAAGCTGTGCCTTCAGAGAATTATTAGATTAGTTCTCTTTAGTAACAGGGCTAAAGCAAAAAGGAAATATGGCAGTTCCTCACAGAAACATTATTAAGATCACAATCACAGACTATTCGTACGCAAAAGATTAACTTGGCTAAATCTTTTGCTCTTCGTTAACCTCAAACACAGAAAGGAAACATGCAGAAATGTAAACTAGGTCAGTATATCAGGGACAAGGATAAAAGGACATTGTATGTATGTATGGATAAAATTAGGAAAGCCAAGGCTTGGAATTCAGCACACTCAGTCAGGACTACAAAGAGGGGAAAAAAAAATACTGTAAAAACATGATTAGGGAGTGGAAAAGCCAGTGAGAATTTGATCTTATATTAAGTGGGAGGAAACGCTAGTTGCAGACGTAGCCAGCAAAGCAGAACGATCTTGTTTCTTTTCAGTAAGGGTCTAGATGCAGTAAGATGGCTAATACAGAGCATTGGTTTAATGACACACGGGGTGGTATCAATGAACTCAGATATGCGTGAATGAATTCAGATGTGTGTGGCTGGAACGCGTGAAGCAACCCTGCTCTGCCCTTATGGCTTGCTTTCTCTTACCGGTCACTGTCCCTGTAGTAGGAACAACAGGACAAAAACAAAGCAAAACAAAACAAAACAAAACAACCTTTCAGCTGCTTCAATCCATGGTTTGCCATCTTAATGCAAACACACCTTCATATATTTTGGGGTAGCTGGGGTGTGGAAGTACCTTAAATATTAAAATGAGAAATAACAACAACTTAAGCCATTGCAAATAAATTCATTAGAATCTTTCCACTTGAGCTGTTACGCCCACATTTCAGGTGTTCTCTAAGAAGCTGCATATACTCATAGAAAGCCTCTAGAAAACTATCTGAAACTCTCTCTGAGCTGTTATCCATTATCTTGGGGAACTCAAGAAGACAGATAAGTCCCCGGAATACTAGAAAGAATAAACATATTGTCCAATTTTTAAAGAAAAGGGGAGAAGAAGGGAAGACTGGGGGAAAGACAGAGAAAGAGAAAAGAGATGGAGAAAAGCACAGAATTAAACTCCAATCGGTTCAACTTAAGTTCCTGGAAAAATTCTGAGACAAATAATCAAACTGTCTGTAAGCACCTTGAAGATAACAAGGCAGATGAACAACAGCCAACAGGGATTTGTCAAGAACAAATTGTGTCAAAACAATCTAATTTCCTTCTATGCTGGGTAATGGATCCTGTGGATAGAAAGAAAGCAGATGTAATACAGCTTGACTCTAATATAACTTTTGATTTTCTCTCATCTGGCATTCTCATTAACAAGTTAGGGAAATCAGGTTTGGAGGAAACTTCTACAGAATATGGACAAAAGTGATTAGAAAACCACAACTGTAGTTTCCGTTAGTTCACAGCCAAACTGGAAGGATGTATTTATTGGATTAGGATCTTTGGAGGCTCTTCTGAGTCGAGAATATTTTTCTGTATTCAGCTAGCTCAATTTCATACACACTAATACAAGGTTCTGAACTTAATAGAAATGCTAACTGCAAAGTAACAGAAACAGAACAACTAGTATAATAGTGATCTTTTCAAAAACATAGTTTCTCTTCAGTTGAACAAAAATCAGGAATAGCATGATGTAAAAATGTCAGATTTCATAGTGGGATTTATAAACAGGAGTGCAGACTGCAAAGAATGACATAGTCTTTCATTCTGCTCAGCATTTGCTGGTCCTCAGTTGGATTAGTGTGCCTGGTTTGGGGCACTGAAACAGATTAACAGAGTTCAGAAGGGAGCACAAAGATCACTGCAAAGTGCAGCCTGCCAGGAAACAGACAGAATTGGAGTTGCTCAGTAGAAAGAGAAGATTGAAGTGAGATAAGATAACAATCTTCAAATATGAAAGTTTGCTGAAAAGAAAAAGGAAATAATTTGATCTCCTTGTCTGTTTTAGAGACAACTGCAGGTAATGGGTGCGCGGCAGTGCAAAGCAAACACAGTCCATGGGACGAAACTTTTTAATCACAAGGACAGTTAAGTGCTGGAATGAAGTGTAGAGTGGGGGACGTCAGCTCTCCATTATTCTTATGAATGTCACCAGTGACGTAAGTTTAGCATATCCTGCCTTGGACTAGATGACCTCTCAAAGTCCTTTCCAGGTCTATGTCTTCACGAGGAGAGTATTTGATGTGAGGCTGAAAGTCAAAGCAAGTCAGGAGGAAACTGAACGCTGCTTCACATGAGAAGAGATACAGAGGAACTTCTTATTTCCAGTTACAAGTTTCAGTTTTTATATAAGATCAGAGTGGAAATAGCAGACTGTGTGCTAAGATAAACATCTGCATTCTGCAGTGACCCTAATAGGGAATAACAGATATTTTCTAACAAGTCATAGCCTAGAAGTTGCATTTATCTAGAAGTTGCATTTATCTAGGTATATATGGATATGCCTAGATATAGGTATATATAAAAACATTTTAGGAGTTTTAAGTCCTGCATAGTTCTAAATATTTGTCAAACTATAGTTATAAGTATATTTAACATAAGAATTTGCATAATATGTAATACATATTCATTTTTAATAATTTAAGTTTGATAATGATGGTGCAGCAGTGGGCAGCTGAAAGGACATTAAGGAAGAATGTTGTTCTCATAAACATGAGTGAAGTTTCCTCTGAGCTTAATAGTAAATGATATAACATTTAGTTTGAATGTTATATCAAATATGATTAATGTCTTGTGTTCAGCAGTAGCTATCATTTTTAATCTTCTTGATATCTTTCTTCTCAAAGAAATAGGATTTTCTGATGCCACAAAATATGTTTTTCAGCTTTTTATATGTCTCAGCTAATATAACATCTAGCTTCAATATTAACTGACTAAAATGCACTTGTATATGTGATTGCACCTGTCCAGTCTTTACAATTCAGACACCTTAATGAAACCAGTATCTAAAGAGCATTAAGTCCTCATATCCAGGTCAAGTTGCTACTTTCTCCATGACTCCTACACCTCAAACATTAACATTAACTTCAGATGTGAAACTCTGAAGATAAAAATGTTTTCTTAAGCCAGTTTTGTCATGATAAATTTTATTACTGATTTAAGAAACAACTATTTCAATCCTCAAGGTTATAGCGCTTTCTATCTGTAACCATTTGATTTCTGGACAAAGACAAAATAATTTCCTCTTGCTGACAATCCTATCAGCAGTAGCTTTTACCAACTTCTTAATTTAGATAGCAAAAACTACTGAACTTTTGCTGACAGTTAGTATGTCTTGTGATCAGCCCTGTGTTTGTGTTTCTTGCACACAAAACTGATTAAAACATTAAATTCTTTTCTGTGACTTTTATTTTCTCTTGTTTCATCTTTTATGTGAAATTTTAAGAGAAGTGCCAGAGTAGGCAGTGTATAAATACAGTCTCATTTTGCATCAGAGGGACTGCCAAGGCCTCTTCTATGACAAGAGATATTATTTTTTCCAGATATTATTTTAATCATTTTTTTTCTAGAAAATGCTGCTTATCTCTGCTGAAAATAGTATGTTTATGTTTTAATAACTAATAAACCAAAGAACCAGAGGAGCACATTAAAACAAGCATTCAGAGTACAATTGACAAGACTTTTTGGTTTCTATGCTACAGCTGCATACAGAAGTTCCCGTCCTGACTGTCCACCTGCTACCAACTTCAGCACAGAATGCGCTAATCCTTTGATTATGATAAAACTCTTTGTAAGGCTGGGTTTGTAAAGCTAAGCTCTGAATTAATCTGGACTGGCCTCCACCCGTTTGGAGGCCACTGACATTCCATCTGTTGCTGAAACCAAAAGATTGCAGGAAAAACTGTGACAATACTGGTAAGACTGAGCTTCAGTTAGACCTATCACTACATTGGTAAGACAAAAAGTGTGGACAGCAGTACTTTGGACTATAAAGTGGTTATTCCCTTGAATGTTCATTCTTTTATCCTCTGCTTGTTTTACAGACTTTTGAATAGTATAAGGAAGAGAACTTTTAGACCAAAAAGGACATGTGATGAAGTAATTTTCAGCATATGACAAATTGTATAAGATGGGCAAGAAAGAGCTAATTTAATTTAATAAAATTCAATTTATTTGCATTTCATTTTATTTTATTGGCCCCTCGTTTAGTTCCTCTCTTTCACCTGTGTGATGCAGGTGATTCCATCAAGAAGTAACAGTATGTTTCTTATTTTGTACACTGAATTTGAGCAAGGTATTGGGTGGCTGTTTTGCTACATAAAACCTAAAAAAATATTCATGAACACTCAAAAACATAGTAACACAGAAGTTTTGGGGCTGTTTTTAGAAAAAAAACAATACTGTAAAATGTTTTAATCTCTAGACTGGAATGAAATTTGTGAGTGATACTGCTTTCATTTTTCCTATTTCCCAGAAGCCAGCCCTAAAGTTTCGTACTCAGCCAGAACATGTGTATTGAAGGGCTGGAAGGATATGCATTACTCCAATGTTAGAGAGTGGTGGACATGGTGGACAGATTCAACACATAGATTACCTGATTTGTCAGGTACGTAGAAAGAAATCTGTTATGTACTTTATAAGTCTGCTGAAAATACAGCTGAAAAATCTTTGCAACATGTCTTAGGTGCAGTGTGTTGAAATCCATAACAGAGATCTAGTGAAGAATTTTAAAGTTTTACACAATATTGACCAGAGTACTATCGTTTTGTAGTAAGCTAAATACTACCGTGGAAACTTGGAAGTTGTTATTTTTAGTCTTGCTCTAAAGAAATTGTTTAAGCTTTTTTGATTCTCAGTTTGCTATCTGTGAGACAAAGGTTATAGTGTTTTGTAATAGAAATTCATAGCTGCATAGTGTAATACAGAAAGCATTATATCGGTAGAAATCTTGTTAATATTAATTATCTAATACTGAAATTATATAATATATTATATATATTATAATATAATATATTTAATTATATGTATTTTATATATTGTAATATAATATATATAATTATATATATTATATAATTGAAATTATATAGAAATATTGAATTCGTGTCATTGTTTTTGTATTAAGTCAGCTGTAATGCTTCTTTTCCATTTCTCTTCTCTCCTGGTGTTACCACTGTCTAAGAAAGCAAACATTTGAAAAAAAAGATACAAATCAGTTACAAATCACCTGGCTATTCTTTAAAGTCTACTGCAGTGAAGGATGACACAGCTACAAGACAAGATGTTGAAAGTCTTCAAATGAATGAGCTATAAAACACATTATTGACCTCTCTACTTGCTTCCTGTCATTTCATTTTTTGCTTCCCTTACACAATAAAATTCTTCTATCCCACATTCATTTCTCTCAGGGGAGAAAAATGAGGCCATGAGCCAACAGATCAGTAAATTTAGCATAAGTGATCCTAGTACTACTTTTAAAAGCGTATGGCCACACTATGGCATTAACACCAGTCTGAAAATTCACATTTGAACCTGAATTTTTGACAGGTTAATTTTTTTTGAAATCAGGTATTCTCTGTTTTTCACAGTACAAAACTACTTAAGCAGAAAAGATTCTGCTTAATCTGGCTAAAATACTGTCATGTGTGAATACTAATTATAACTGACCATAGTTAAAATAGTAAGTGACATACTAATGCATAAATCCAATAATAACTGTGGAATCCCTATCTGATAGGTGTGTAATCAAATCACACTAGAGAAGTGTGATCAGGAACTAGAATACCTCTACTACAGTAAAAATAAATAGAATAGGGTCAGTTTCTTTCTACATGCAGATTTACTGCTGTTGGTAGCTCATTGTGGACAAAGGTCACTTCCAAGATTTATGATATTTAACTACTTATTCAAGGCCTGATTTTATCTCCATTGAAATGAACATAAGCATTCCCATGAATTTGTATCAACGGATCAAGTATTTTCTCTCTGAAGATTTCCTTTATTTCTTTTAACTCATACATTTCAGCTGCCCTAATAGGTTTAATATTTTGATCATGTCAGAAGTCAGGTGCCTATCCAACACTGCAGTCCAGAAGGCCCTTGCTCAGTCTTTTGCCCTAGCAAAGGACACCCCTATTTGACCTGAAAGTTCGGCAGATGCTTTCCTCATGCCTGGGATAGCCTGGTAGTAAACAGTTGTGGATGTATTTCTTGCATCTATCTGATGAAGGTCCAGAAACTATGTTTTCCCACAGGTTCCCACAGCTGGGAGCTGCTCAAAGCATGCCCAAAACCTTCCTGACAAACGCTGTCCAGAGGAAGGTCCAGGGGTCCCACCAAAAAGCATCTGAGACACATCCAGAAGATTGTTCATTGCCTGACACACAAATCACAAAACTTTAAAGTATTAGCCATTCCTCTTTCATGAGGAAAATGGAGTAAAACCTCAAGTGGTGCTAATGACAAGGTTTATAGACCCTGCGGGTCTCCAGTAAACCTGCTCTTCAAAGTTGCAGTGCAGGTCTTCTCTTAACCCATTAGGATACCTGACTAATCCAGAAGTGACACGCTAGGTTAAGTCACCTGTGAATAAAGGTGTGACTTAGAAAAGTGAAAATAGACAATAATTTTGGCATGTGAAAGAGATGAAAAATGCACAGTTGACTGTACAACCGTAAGCTTCCTTATTCTCATGAATTCTAGCTATGTAGCCTAGAAGAAAAATCTGATGTACAGTAATAGAAATCTAATAACTTGAAAGTTTTTCTCCATGCATCATAAGAACTGAGCCTCTAGATAAAAGATTATCATGTTCTGCATATAAAATCAAAAGGATGGAAACAACACAAAATTGAATTCTCTTTTCTCTAAGAGTATAGACCAAAGCATGAAATACCAAGAGTATGCAATCTTTACTATTGACTGTTTTGGACACAATGAAAATTAAACCTAAATTAAATTAAACCAAAAATTAAATGAAAATAAAATAAGTAGCTATGAGATGTGCGCTAAAAGATTTGTCAAAAAAAAAAAAAGTCATTTTATGAAGATTTCCATCCATGACTATCTGTTGTTTCATGATATATATCATACCTCACTAGCTTATTAATTTGCTTTTATGAACACATCTTCCCAAAAGTAGTAGAGGGATTATTTTCTTTTTTTATTATAGTTTTATTACAATTCATTGTGAAGCACCCGGAGAAGGAAATGAAGATGAAAAGCATGTTTACTTCAAATCACGTTATATTGAATTCTAGTGCATAAAATTATTGAATAATCTTCCTGTTCTATGTATTTGTGTCATTTTGATATAAAGTTTTCACAAATTTGTTATCCAACATAATAAAAGTCAAGAAATTCAAAAGTGGAATATATTTATTCTTTTGTTGATCTAAAAAAAGACTTCACATATTATGCATGCCTATACTGCAGTGTAATCTAGACACAGCTAAAGAATCTTTCCTCTCTGCCTTGGCTCCAGGTGACAACATATCCTTAACAACATAGAATTCATTAGGGCAACATATCCGTTTTCTCAGTCTGGTTCTACCTGTTTGGAGATGGTGCTTTTTCAGCTAGTTTAAGAAGTCTTCCCATTCTCTCCTCCTTCAAGTCACCCTTTCTGCTGTGCAGATGATTATGCAGCCACAGGCCACGATGCGTCAGCTGCCTGAAAATGTCCTGGAAAAGAAGGGAAAAGGGCTGGTACGGTTATTGCTAGATTGACTCATTTAAATGACTAGGTTTACACTACAAGCACCACAAAACAGTGCCTATCAACCCAACTGGGAAAGGCTCAGGAGGTAGGGTCAGAGCTAAAATCAGACTTTGCTATTAGATAAAAACTTATTTATTTTGTATTGCATCCAGAAATGTGAATCGGTGTCTGCATGATTTATCCACAGCTCTCCTGGGGCAATAATCAGGTCACTTCACCTGCACAGAGACCCTGGTGCTGGGGAGCCTGCATGTGAACCCCCATTCCCAGCTGAGATCCTGCCTAGAGGAACATCTTGCTCAGCGTACACAGCTGGCAGAAACGAACACGTGCCCAGACTACAGCATTATCTTTTACAGCCCAGCTAATATGCATTAAGCTGCCTCCAATTTAGGTTGGTGCCAGTGCCCTAGGCTAAGGCTACAGCTGCCAGGAGCTGGTGAGTGTTATCTCCTGCCCAGGGCAACAAGTCTGGCAGAGGGATGGGTGGAGAGCAAGAGAAGTACTTTGAATAGCCCCAAAATTATTCAGATCAGCTCATCGGGAGATTCCTCTAATCTAAGACATTTAACCCTGTTAAGGATATCTATGCTAGTTTAATTAAATCAGCAGATAAACTCTGAGGTTCCTTTTATCACATCACCTGTTTTTCCTTTGCTTGATTTCTCAGTCCTTTCATTTCCCTATTATGGATTTTTTTTTTCCAGATCACTTGGTTCTTTTTTTCTCATGCTTTTAGAAACTATAATGTCAGGAGAGTTTGAATAGTTAATCCCCATGTTCATAAGAAGTAGGTTTGCATGCACAAACTCAATGAATATAAAAAAGATAAATATTACCCAAAACAATTTAAAACAGGCAAGAAAAAAGTCTACAGAAATTATATCCACTCACCAAGCAAAGATGCATAGTTACTTTAAAACAACAGCTTCAGGCAGAATATTTCTGCATACTTGGGCTATTTCAGTTCACTGTTTGCATATTTTATATCAAGTGACCTGCCAAATGTCATGGAGAGGTGAACAGGGAATAGAGAAATCAGTCAAGGTGATGGATGAGTTGCAGACTTGATTATTTATTCAAATTATTCCCACAACGATTGAGTCTTGCTGATTGCAGACAGCATTTTGTCATAATCATTAGGAAAGGGCAAAGGTGGCAGGAATTTAATGGCCAAATTAGAGTTATTGAACAGTACCAAGTATGGCAATATTTTAAAAATCCAAAGTGGAAGATAAAACTGTCTTTATCAGTGACCAGCAACATCCAGGCCTCTCTTCAAATCTTTATCTGTCTCTTCAGGCCCTGTGCCTTAAAAGAAACAAGGCATCTTACCTCCCCTTCCCTGTTCCTTGAAACTGTGTGTGTGTGTGGGGAGGGGACATGGAAACAAGTGTGTGTGGAGGGGGAAGTCCTCAAATATATATTTTCATCCTCCTTTCTTTTTGTGTTATGTTTGTAGCCATTTCAGTGTGACAGACCCAAAGAACAGAGGAGAGATAGACAGACTAGCTGCGAAAGAGCCTCCTATAGTGTCAACGTCAGCACTGCCCTTGACTTCACCAAGGTTAAGATTTCCTACTTGGACTCAAGTACATTTACATAAA
>VZSV01000031.1:5367409-5394502 GCA_013398735.1 Nothocercus julius
TTAACCCATAACAACACTGTAGCTGTGTTTGGTATGAGTAGAGGAGACAGAATGGAGGGCACAATGCCTGTGAAAATAACATCTCTCTTCCCAAGCACCACAGGCTGTGTCCTGCTTTCTTTCTTCCAGAAACACAGCTATGGGAGTCATTATTGCATTAAGCATGCTCTTACACTCCTCTAATTGATGACAACCATGCTCTTACTAGCGCCTCTAATACAAATGAAGTTGATTCTCTAACATGCAGAGCGATACAAGTTCTTCTTGCCTGGCTGAGGTTTAAAAAATAACTTTCCACCTTTTTGAGGGAAACAATAATATGAACTTGGTCCAAAGTTTCTGCCAACAGCATTGGCCTGTGCAAGTTCAGAGGTACTGAAATGCTAATGACTTTTAGATATTTATTAACTTTAAATATTGCTAGGAATTTAAGCAAAAATCTGCATTATAAAAGATATTCTATGTTTTTCATCCAAAATGAATAGTGTACATTAGATTTTCCCCAGAAGTTTAAAATGTTATAACATTAGAAAAATCTCAGGTCATCCTAGTAATTTATTTACTTTCAGATATTGTTGTAAACAAGCAAAACAAAATTATATAAAAATACATATGTGTAGCAAGAAGAGAAAGAGAACAATTTCTAATTAGAAGTGCATTCAATCTTATTGAGAAATAAAGCTTGAAGTGCAGCTGGCTAACTGGTAGACTCAAATATTATAGGAAAATTTTCGACTGTCATGGAGTATTTATAGAAATTTTCCTTTTCCTTCATCTTTTAAGCAGGCTCAAGTAAATATTTCTTTCTAATTAAACATGAAATTGCATTGAATAAATGGCTTGATTATTGAAAACCTCTATTAAATATAAGAAGATTTCATGTAAGTTCATACTTCTGTGACATCTTTTGTGGTGGCACTCAGAACAGATAATCCTAAACCTAGGTTCATCCTGTGTAGCTTTAGACCCTTGACTGTAGGCATTAAGAGTGTTGTTACCCATTGTTTGCTCTAGATATTCACACAGGCAAATGTTTATGGAGGGTCATTTACATCTATGGTTGGCATCAGTCTATATCTATCAGTATATCACCGAGTAGGATGAATTAAGATTTTTGTCACTGTTACCTGGAATTTCTGCTGTGATCAAAGAATTCATAATTGGGAAGTGAATGCTGAAAAAAATAGACTTCGGTAAATGAATTGCTCAGAGAATTGCTAGGAGCTTCTAACAGTATGTGACTGTGAAAAACAGATGATGTCAGGGTCCATGAATTGAGGCATTTCCAGGAGAGTTCAGAAGAGCTGATTACATTATCAGAACTCCTAAATAGATGAAAAAGATAAATTCTAAGGGAAGCACTGTGTAGAGGCACTGGTATTATAACAAGAATGAAAAGCTTTTCTCATGAGTGTAGCCAAAATGAATTTGAGCTTAGGATTGGTTAACATAGTTTATCTCTGTGAAATAAAAGTTAAACTCTGCTTTTGACCCAAAAATAATGTTAACATTTTACAGAAAAGTGGTAGGGTTATGTTCAGATATGTTTTAGGATTTCTTTCAGATTCCAACATTAAAAGGCATCACAGGGATTGAAAAGGCTCCGGCAGACCTCTTAGCAAATATGTTCCTATGAGAGGTATAGAAGTAAAAAGGTAAAATGGATACTGACTGTGGGAATACTTTAGAACCCAGTAACTTTATTATGACATGTTTTATGAGCTTTTCATTCTCGCAGATAATCTTAGCAACATGGTAAAAGGAACTTAAAGAATATTGATTTGTATTATGTTCAGTAGGGCTGGTAACTGGAAGACAAGTCAATGTGGAATCATCTTTTGAAAATGAAATCTTGATAGGGTCCAAAGTAAAACATTAGTTTTTCATTCATCTCCTTATGTTTGCCTAATCAAAGAGAGAGAAATGTAGCTGCATTATGAGGCTGTATTTTTTAAGCCATAGAGAAACGTCTGAACATGACAGTATGAAGCAATAATTGTCTAAATTACAAACCAACTTTGAATGCCACAGCTCTGTGCATTGCACTTATGGAATTCAGCATGCTTATAGTATAGATTATTTTAACTGTTATATTGACTTAGGAACAAAGCACAATTCACATATGCTACTAAGTTGTTACTCTGTCAGTTTCCACTCTGATAGTCAAAATTCAGCTTCCTTCTTTCAGGAAAATTCATAGCCAAATAACTAGAACACCTATAGTAAATAAAACAAAGAATTAACAGTGAAAGAAAAATATCACCTGCAGTAAAAATGACAGTTGTTATTCTGTAATGGCGATTATTTAAGCACCTCTGCATCATATATCATTTTAATTGTAATGGGTTTCCAGTGTCGAAGCATAATATGGAAAACACACTAAAATACAGAACATCACAAAAACAATACAGAACTAAACAGAGAAGTTTCTTTTGAATTTTTTGTAAACTGCCTTTGTCTCTCTATGTTCTTATCTGAAGATACATGTATTTGAGAGCTGACTTGCAACATACCTATTCAATTGTATTTCAGCAATAATATAATAAAAGTAATAATAATAGCAATAATAATACAAGAAAATCAAAGCTTACTGAGCTTTTTTGTGCCACTGCCTTTTTTTTTTTTTTTTTTTTACTGTAAGAAATGACCTGTTTCCCTTTCCTGTTCTGCATATATTTAATTATTGATAGGATTGCTTCTACATGAAAAACAATCCTCCTTAGTAGGGGAAATTGTTTATTAATTTACTTTTAAACACTCTCTGTAGGGTGAGTTTAAAATACATGGTTCAAATTTGATCTGTCTTACTGGCACGGATCAAAAATAACTCAACAGAGATCCACAAAGGACTGGGATTCATACTAGTAAAATTATCTGTCCCAGATTCTCCCAAATGATTTACCACAGCTGCCAATCATTTTCTCCTCAGTGTTTAGGTTTAGTGACTGCACCATTTGAAGCTTCTCTAAATGGAGATGCTTCTCCAAGTGTGCCAGGACCAGCATAAATGCTGATTAATGTGGATGGTTTTGGTAACAAGGAGATAATGCCTGCCACCCATGAAAAAACAAGGACAGAATTTGAAGTGAACAGTATTTAATCTATTTTTATGTGTATGTTTAAAAATCAGTTGTGAACCCTTTCTAAGGTAACAACAATTGATAGATACAAGTTAGCTGGCACATATTTGATATGTAGTGAATTATTTATGTCAACCATCTTCTGCTTGTGCTACATGATTGGTACTTGTCAGCTGATAGTCTTCAAATTATTGCAGATCAAAATAACAAATATTCTACAGCTATGTATCTTTACGTTAAAATTTGTTAAACTATCTGGATGCTTGAGCACAAATCCAAAGCAACTGTTGGCTCTCCTACCGTTTAAAGCTTTGAACATTAACCAAATTTGTTGTTTCTATCAGAGAATTTTAAATTGCTGTATTTCTCAACGGACTTTATTCAGAAAAACTCCGAGTTGTATATGAGAAAAAGGGTAAACTTGCATTGCAACTGTACAGATAGCAGAACCAGACTTCTTGAAGGTACACACTAATAGCACAAGTCAATGAACACAAGTTGGAATATGGGAAATTCTGGTTAGTAAGATTTTTCATTTGTTATTTATTTATTTGTTTATTTTATTAGAGTGGTCAAATGCAGGAACAGGTTGTCCAGGGAGGTTACAGATTATCTGTCCTTAGAAGTGCTCAAGAATCAACCAGGCAAGTTCATTAGCAACCTGATCTGTTCAGACCCACTGTGAGCAAGGGATTAGATTAGGCACATTCCCAAGCTCCCTTCCAGCCTGAACTATTTTAAGATCCTATGTTCACTCTTCAGGACCTGTTTCCTTTACACAAATGACTATTTGAACAAAAGTTTGAGCAAGGTGGTTATCCCTAAAACCTTTTCTTCCATCAATCTGTGTTGAAATTACCCAGAAGTCTGGCACAGACTTTCAGAGAGAGGGATTGCGTAGGCTATCCTCCTACAGGAAAAAAAGCTACAAAATCAATAAATCAGTTGCTAACATGCAGTTCATCAGAACAGCCCTATCCAGGTTATTTTTAACTTCTTACCATCTGAAAAAGTAAAAAGTTCAGGAACAAAGCATCATTGCTGGAAACTTTAATTTTTGACTCTGCCGGCTCCAATCAAAGCTTTCTTTGTTACGTGAGCCATACCCTCTCATTCTGTGGAAACAGGGTGGGAATAAGGACACCAAAACCCCTCAGTGCATCTCCAGAAAAAAATAAAGATCAGATTCACTCCTGGTGTCAATCAGAGCAGATGGTGTAATCTAAAGAAGTAACACTTTTATCACAGGTGAGCTTCTGGTCCTGTGCAAAGTTATGCCACAAAACTTGTTTAGAAAAGGGAGAATTAATACAGCAGTTTAGAAACATGGCACTTCACACATTCTTTGGCAAAACTTCCTTATGGGCTGCATAATAATTCATCCTGGGTAGAGTCCTGGAGGACCATGTCAGTGCCTATGGTAGGTCACATACATCTTTCATAGAGGTATTCTACAGCTTGAAGCTTCAAGCCCTTCCCCACCATGGTTAGAAGACATTAAGTACAATCACAACACTTGACACTATAACCCAGTTACACCTTGGCTCTGGCGGCTGGACTCATTTGCAAGCTTGGGGTCACACAACAGGAGATCTGTCATGCGAGTGGAGAAACATCTGCCATATCGCCAGAAGGCAGCAGTTCTGTGGCAAGAGGAATAAAGGTGGTTTTTTTTCTGATTATACAATCTGGTATACAGCTGCCACTGTCTGCCAAGGAGATGTTGTGAGCTAAACCACAGGCTGAAGCGAGCAGGAGCCTTTGCTGAGTTTGATGGTTCTTGGAAGCCGTTTTAGGAGCGGGAGCATCTAAGTTCAAGTGCATTGCTCCTGACTCGGCAGCGTTTGTGAAAAAGAAGAAATCAAACCACAAGTTCTGAAACTGAAAATTTCTGTTTTTGAGAGTACTTTAAACCCTTCAGCTTCACTTGTCCACTTGTTAGTGCAGTTAACATCTCCTTCAACTGTGTAAAAGTATGCATCTACTAGTGTCTTCATGACAGGAAGAGAATAACTTCATTTTCAGAAGTAAATTTATTTATTTTTTTCAGTGGCAATATCTTTATTGTGTGATAACTAGCTGTGTATGTTATGACATAAAAAAAGAGGTGGCGGGGAGGAAGAAAACCTTAGCTTTTCTATGAATTAAAGTAGGCAATATGTGCACTTCAGTACTGCCCACAATTTTCTCACCTAACGTAATACACTCTGACACAAAAGGGCAAAATCTGTTAAATGTACTTAGGCACCCACTTCAAAGCACTGCTGAAGTGGAAGGCAGGAGATTTGCTCAGCTGACTCCTCCTGGAGGCACTTAAAGGCCCCTAGGGGTTAAGGTCTGCAGTGAGCATATCCTAAGAAGCTGTCGCGGCATCTATGAAACATAAGGTTGGGGTTCAGTCATGCCAAGTCTGTTATTACTCCAGAGTGGCTGTTTCCTGTCCTCTCTAATCTCAGTCAAGAACCACTGAGAGACTCCATGCCAAGAATTCCATTTATACATTATTGTGCATTTGGCTGTCAAAATAACATTCAGGGTTTGGATAAGTCGCATGAGATTTGCAGTGTATTCTTGGGGGAGGAAACTGAAGAAGGAAGCAGAGGAAAGCGCTTCCAACCCCATGGGTTTATATGAGAGAGGGAACTGGGTCATTAGATTTCCCACAGAGACATTGTGATTACTGAAGAGGTGGGGATAGTCAATAAACTGCAAAAAGAAGGCTCATATTTGTCTCCAAAATAAAGGAGTAATAATGTTTCAAGGGTCAAGGAAAGATTCTTTCCTGAGGAAGGCAGGAGAGGATTTGAGTGGAAACTTAAGATGATCCTGAGAAAAGATGGAGAAACACAAGCAAAAATTCAGTCATGTGACAAAATTTGCACTAAAACTCTAGTATGGGGTGTGGTAATGGGAGCATCTTCCTTTTCAGTGGGCATACAGAAGGAAAAATATCTTTAAGGACCATTTTCTTCAGGTACATATCAGGTTTTCTAAACCCTTGTAACTGTGCTATTTCAGATTTCACAGATATTGTTTGTTTTTGCCTTAACCTGTAGGGTAAAAGGACAATTTCAGGGTAAATGGCTTGCATCAAGGCATCCTTTCCATACAGTGGATATCCAGATTACTGATGCAAAGCCTGCTCCTTACAAACTACTATCAAGAGATAGTTCCCCTAGCACAAGGGAAAGGATGTGGCTTCAGATTGATATAGCTAAACATCCTTCATGGAGGGCAAAATCAGCTCACCTGAAAGTAAATATTTACAATTGATCAGTTGAGTATATCCCTAAACTCCACTGAGATCTCCATTGACTTCTACGAGAGCTTGGATGTTCACCTGACACAGAGATAGGATCCACCCCAAGATTTGCACTGTACAAGTGCCCCGTTCAGGAGCTGGTGGAATAAACTTGCTCTCTTTTGGCAGCCAGCATTTGCTAAAAAGCTTCCTGGCACTGGCAAAAAGCTTTATGATGAATATCAATAAAGTCCAAGGGCCCTTAGTGAATGTAAAACTGCAGACAAGCATGAGCCTACATAAATCAAACATGGCACAAATATCCCTGAGCTGGTGGTGGCTGAGACTCTTGCAGAAGCTGAAGCAGTTTAGTTGCTTTAGTGTCAGCCAGTCAGACTTTCCTTCTGGGAAGGTGCTCTGGTGTGACTGCAGTGCCACTGTAACACTGCTCCATTGCTCCAAGATTCAGGTCCCTATTTCTGCCTAGCACTGCACTGACTTGTAGTGACATGTCAGTCTGGGCACTGCCAGCTCCACTGTGATTTTGTAACATGCCCTGTGTTTCTGCCAGTAAGCGGGCACTGAAACCCTAAATTTTGAAAGCTCTGAGCTGCTAATTCAACCCTAGTCAACCTAGGAGATGCTGATAATTATAGGATGCAAGGTAGGAAAAACTAATATTCTTCTAACCATCCTATTGTAGCCAACAGCCACGGAGTTAGAGCCCATGAAAGGATGGGAGACTTACTATCATGCCCTTATCTGTCTACCTGAATAAGAACACTGCCTTTGGAGAGAATTAATTTTTTCCTACTGCAATTTTATGTCTTTGTAGAAGGCACTTAAATATCAGTTTAAATAGATATGAGAACTCATCTCCCCATTGTGGAACCGTCTGGCTGCTCAATAAATGAGAAACATTTCCTTCTTTTGCCCCTGGGACTGATATCTAGGCCAACTCTTGTTTGGCATAGTAGAGGCTTCTCAGCATGAGCATCAGCTCCCTTAGGTCTCCACCGTGCAACCTTTTTGACTGCATGAGTCACTGCATATGTGTGTACATCAGGGCTTCAAACAACCTCCCTTTTTTTGTCCATCATAGGAGGGGGCTGTAGGCAGCAGCTTCCCTTTTTTGTGCAAGATGTCCCAGGCATGCCAGATTTACTGAGGAGACATAGAATAACTACCTGGTGTAAAAATGCCAGGAGTTTTGGGAATACCAGATACTCACAAAACAGTGGTTTTGTATTTTTGCAGGGAGTATGGTAGTTCCTAAAGTTTCGTATTTAAAACACATATGAAAAGAATCCAACAGCTTCCTAGATCATGCAAACACAACCACATATTACGAAAATGACTGCCCAACAAGTACAGACCACTCCTCTTTCCACTTTGGGGCCAGATGATGGAGTATGGATAGAATGGAAAAACTCTGAGGAAAATTATTTCTGGAAGTAGGGTAGTTTTACTAGTAGGACAATTCTTTGACCTCCAGTTTGCTTATCCTGGAAGAGATGAAGATTGATCATCCTTTAACCTAGGTAGGAAGTTGCTTAGAATTTAGGTGTCTTAATATATGCATCATGACCTTGTCATTGTAGACTGAAGAATTAGATTTGCCTTGCAGGGACATTACTGTGGGATAATTTGTGCCTATTTCCAGGTAGAAGATAAATTTTTTTAGTCTGACTTCCTAAGGTAAAAGCAGCCATTTCACTGTAATCTGTAGTTTCTCTCAAAACCTTTTGGGCATATTAGCAAATTTCACTTCAGCTTGATTTTCAGAAGCAATGGCTTCAAAATAAACACACAAACAAAACAAAACAAACAGAAGTTCCTACAAGTTCTGAGAAATATTGCAAATGGCCAGATTTATCAAAAGGCTTCATCAGAAATTAGCTTCTAACGTTCACAGGAAATTCGTAAGAGAAAAGGAGGGAAGGAGGGCTTACAAATACTTTAAGCACCACAACCTCTTCAATCAAAGTATGCAGCCAAGCTCAGGGCAAATCCCAAGAAAATGAAACTTCATTAGTTCTAATGCTAATGACACTACCTATTCTGTGAAAAAAAGCACTGGCCTGACCAGCTACTAAAAGGCATTCAGAATAGGCATAGTAGGCATTTGAAAATGTCATTGAGCAAGTAACAAGATCCTGTGATGAGAGTAGCTGGTGATTTAATGAAAGCAGTAGTTCATATCAATTCACCACAGTACGTAACATGTATTTTAATACAAAAAAGTAGAGTCAAATGCTGCATTCCAGCTCCAGCCAAACTCCCACTTACTTGGACAATTGGAACAGAGAAGACTTAGTTCTTGTGTGGTCTAATGCTATTTAAGTAGGATGTTGTGCCACTTTCTCATAAGCTAGAATGATCATTTGAACACAAAGGCGAAAATAATGAGCAGCTTATCTACAGAGGCTAAGGACAGATTTCAGGAAAAACAAAAATTGAGGAAGTGATTGCAAGCACTAATGCAGGGAAGAATGTTTTGACAAATACAACTCTGGCACATTTTAATACTGACGGCAAAGGAAACTTACCTCATCTCACCTCTGTGTTTGATCCTTCTCGCATTAACTTCAATACTGGCCAATTAATATATGAATGCAATATATGAGAAGGCCTGCAGTTCTGACATTTTTGTACTACACACTTCACTTAAGCCAGATAGTAGAAAGCAGTTACTTCCGTTCAGATTTTGACAAGTTGTTTTCTGTTTTGCTTCTGATCCCAAAGCAGCAGAGCCATTGAGGGACAGCAGATCCCAGGACCGCTTGCTAATTAGGAGCCCTATAAATGTAGGTCACAAAAACAAAAGCGAAGCTTTTCCGGGACTGGGGCGGGGAAACAAACATGTGATTTGTGAATGAAAAGCCAGGAAGTTTTAAAAGTGAAACAGAAGTAAATTCAATCAGGCTCCTTTTTACAAATGAAAGCAGTGAAAACTCCTTGGCTTTTAGAGGAGACAAGATTTTGTTAACTCTTTGTTCTGCTTGAAGTTGACTAAAACTGAGTAATTTACCTTTTCTAGTGCTTATCAAAAAGAGGAATTTGTTTTAGAGATAATGAATGATGACAGGGCCAGTCTTTATATAGAAGTGATGGGAAAATTGGAGATGCAGTAACTTTTTGTTCCCCTATCTGTCACTGAACAAAGCTTTGTGGAGCGCTGCTGTATCTTGCTCCCTCATTCACTATCAAGCACGTGTCATATCTGCTGTTGCTTGACCCTTCAGGTTCTTCACATTTGGTTTTAATTGTGGAATGTTTTAAAGCTGTTTGAACATTTTCATACTTGAAAATGGGGAAAAATTTTGATTTTTTTTTTTTTTGATTTAAAATGTGATATCCCCATCAGCTTCTGAAGAGGCAATTATTCTCTTCTCTAAAAAGAGTGATGATATGGCTGTTTATATGGCCTCACAGATGATAAAAGTTATTATGGAAAGGTTTTTATGGTAGTAAGGCCCAAATCCACACATGTATGTCTTGCTGAGTACCTTTTGGTTTCATTGAAAAAAAAAATCTCTTATTCTATCTTTTACTTCACTGAAGTCAATAGGAGGGTCTTACCTCTTATTTACATTGATTTAAACATAAAGTGTTTTACTGAAACATGAATCTCATTTTGAAACCAAGAGAAAGGAAAACACTGGAGTTCCCCAAATGTATATTTACATCTACACATCTACATATTTTTTAAGCTCCATCCTCCCTTCCAGAACAAGTATTTTAAGTCTTGTCTAAACTGAGTGATGAATGACAAGGCACAGCAGGATTTGTGCAATAGCAATGCACCTGAATGAGAACGTATGGTATATAAATCACCAAAACCATCTGTTATAGTACAGTAGCTCCTTCTTTCCTCTGAGCAAAAATTTCTGCAGACATCCCTTCAGGTTAATTTTTTCACCTTCTCAAACTTAATAAATCCTTGTTTTTTGTCATCTTAACAAGTGGTAGAAAATAGAATTATAAAAGTATAACATTTTTCAATGCCGTTCATGGCAAGTCTCACTTGGCACAGTACTTTCCCCAATAGCATAAAATATTTACTGTAAAAAATATAATCCATTTTATCAGTATAAAAAAAAAGAATAATAATGATAATAATATATATATAAAAAAGTGCTAACTGGTTGTTTACTTCAAAAAATTGCCCCTTAGCTTTCTTTCTGGAGCCAAGTGGTTGCAGGTTGTAGTACATGGCAACTGGATTTCTTTCTGTGCTACACCACAGCCTCTGATCTCGGGAAAGTTTCCAAATACCACAAATTAGCATTTAAATTCTGCCTAAGTCCAAAATTGTGACCTTCAAACCCCTTGCTCAGCTGCTGCCAACACTGGGGCACATGCTCAGGTTGAGTGATTATCTCCCACCTCTTAAGTCATAACTGGAACTGGGCTCTGCATGAAATGTAATAGAAGTTTGTTTATTTGTTTGTTTGCTTGTTTGTTTTTCTTTTTTTTTAAATGAACCAGAGGAGAAGCTCTGCCTTATTCAGCAGTTAATATCCAGAGCTCTCATCCTAAAGCAAAATACCTCAATCCCTAAAAATACCTAAATTAAATATTCAAGATGTGGTGGACATCTTATCCATTACTTCTATCATATGAACAAACAGCCTATTCCTCCAGGCTGTTGGCAAGAATGTGTTTACTTCTCATTAACTGGGTGTCCACATCAGTTCCCTCCTCCGCCCATAGAATTTACCTTTATAAGGATCCTGTTGGCTGGATTCACGCAATACTTGCATTCAGGTATTGGGAGTTACACATTTAATAGTTGCCTATAAGTCTGATTCCAATCTGCATTACATAGGTAAACAGTTGGAGACAAATAATATTTTCCAGAAAATCAGAAGGAAGGAAGTAGTTCATGACAATGACACTTACAGAGGGGTTTATTTTAGTATGAAATACATATATATATACATATATATATACATGTATGCATGCATGTGTGTGTGTATATATATATATATATACATATACACACACTAATCCCCAAATCAAAGTTATATGGCAAAGAAATGATATACATATAATAGTTAGTTGCTTATCAAACCAACTTTACTTCACTGTTTTAAAAATTTACTTTGCACAAATTCTTCAATAGCAGGCGATAATAGTTTATTATAGCTTCATTTATATGACACATTAATAGGAATATTTTGTCTTCTGAGTTCTCTTAATGAGGAAATTATTTTTAAAATGTTGGGAATGGGAGAGAAATAGTTTCAGCTGTTAACAGAAAAACAAAAGCTATTTCTCTAACATGTAGAAATACGGTGTAAATAGAAACCTAGTATGATAAGGCTAATATGGAAAAAAAAAATCATTTTTGGAGGAAAAACCTCAGAAGATGAACAAAAAAAATCCCTTTTTGATGTTGTTCAGCACAGCAAAACACCAAAGAGCACGAGTAAATTTGCTCCTTGCACTTTCAGAGCATTTAATTGAGTAATATGTTTTGAAACAAAGCAACAGGTTTCAAATGAGGAACTGCACAAAGTATTTTGAAGGATTGAAGTACAGCAGTAATATCATCCAAGGTTTTTTCTGGGAATTTTCACTGTTCATTCTAAGCAAAAATATTTCACATAAGAAGTCTACTCTTATTTCTCCTCCCCTTTCTCTCTTTCACATTCTCATTTCTTCTCAGACCGGATCAAAGAAAATGTTATCCATTTTCCCACCCAGATTCTCAGCCATCTCTCTCCTATCTTATGCTTTGATCTGTTACTGACATCTTCAATCATTCCTTAAGCACAGAGCTTCTATTTCTTTTGAACCCTAAGTTGAAAATAAACTGAAGTTCAGATTGGACTTTGGCAAACTACTTGCTTTGTTAGAAGTTAACTCTGGATCTTCTAGTAGTCTAAATGAGATTTTTTTCTTTTCATTTTTTTGTCTTGTTCTCCCCCTTCCCACTCCTTCCTAGACGTCAGTCAGGTTATGAGGGAACCACTTTAAAATTCATACTTGCAACAGATTTAAAGATAAGTAAATAATAATAATAGTAATAATTTCACAATTCCAAGTCCTTTCTATTGAAGAAAATATTTGAAATTCCATTAATAAAATTTCACAGTTTAGCTGATTCTGTCTGAAGTTGGAGAAATCTATTAATGTCTCTTTAACATCCACAAAACTCTTAAGTCTTGAGCACCCCTTCCCAGAGCTTTCCTCATTCCACGTGTTCATGATCCCTTGGGAGACTGCAGCAGGAATATATGTTTTAGAAGTGAGGTAATTGCAGGAGTCGTTTCAACCACAAAATGAGCCAAATAATTAGAATTTGATCTGTGTTTGTCTTTGAGCTTTCGCTGGAATATATGGAAGAAAAAAAAAAAAAAAAGCCAGAGAAAGAAAATTTATTTTATGTCTTACTTCTTCCTCAATGACTAATGCAATATTTTACATGTTTATTTTCATCAATACATATAAGCGTTTGTTTCTTAACATTTATTTATTTGTTTCCCCTCTCACTCAGTTGTCCCTGAGAAATCAACTCAGGAACCATCTTGATCAAGGATAGACAAACACACAGTTCAAGTCCATTAGAACTATATGCTAAAGCTGGTATTCAAACATGGAGTGCTATGCTAAACTTGAACATTTCTACCTGCATCACAGGCAATTACCCTTTTCCACTTTTTAATTTTATGTCCCTATCCATCACCATCCAGGTAGTAATAATGACATTTCTGAAAATAAACAAGAAAAAAAAAAAAAAAAAGGATGGAAGCCTAAATAAGGCAATAATAAGAATAATAAGTGCTCGCTTATACATAAAAGAAAAAAGCTATAAAAATAATAGCTGAAAAAAATAACTAAACATAGAACAAAGGCTTAAAGATACCAACTTTAGAATGACTGTTTGTGATTTCAATGTTAAAACATAAGAATAAAACAATTTTCACATCTAGACACGAAAAATCAGCCCAACCTTACCTTGTAGCTGTCTGTCTCAGATATTTTCTAACCCTACCGAAATTTTGTAAAATGCTCTTCAAGCAACTCAAACATTGCATCACTTCCTAAACTTACAAAGTGTTGATCCCATTGAACTTGTTAAGGACATCCTTCCTAGTTTCAGCTGAAGATTATATTGCCAAAATTTCTGTGTCGTGATGCTAATATTGACAGCTTCTCAAGAAGAAGGGATTAGGAAGCTTAAAGGATCATTCTTGAGTTCCTATCATTGACCTAACCTTGTCCTTATTATTGATTATAACTTCTTTTATTTTTTTAGCTTCTTTTTGCACCCAATTAACTAGATATAATTCACTTAAAGGTGCTGTTCTTATAGGAGTGATTATTTTGTAGGAGACTCTTGACATAAACTCTTCAAAGCTGTCCTTTTTAGTACTACAAGGAGCCCAAAGGAAAACTCTTTGAGGCATCTGCTGCATATGGTTTGTTTATCACTTTCCTTGCTTACAGAAGATTACAGAGTAATGCTTTTATTTTCCACTCTGAAATGTTTATGCTGAATGTCAGTTAATGGGGTATAGTCTCTAACAGGACATGTCCTGTTATGCCAGACATTTAGTTAATCCCGCGCTAATAAAATTTACTAATTCCTGAATTCACATGAGCTCTTCACCATGAATAGATATCTGCATTTGTAAGCCATGACAATGACACTATTTATACCAGACAAAATTTTCTCACCACCAGGAATTTACTCTCTAGTGAGTCAGTCAAGTTCTACATAGATAAATAATTCAATATGGTCTTCAATGTCTTATTTAGTTTGATGGATATATTCTTTGATACCACAGCAGAATAAGAGTGTAATTTCATCATCTAAGCATATATGAGTCTTCAATCTTCTGAAAAAAAAAAAAAAAAAAGGACACATAAACTACTATGTAAGTCAAAGGCTGAAAAATGACCAGGCCTTTCTGTGGGGAGTATATAAGTTACTACACAATCGTAAGTCGCCATATGTATGTTTTATGTTTAAGTGAGGAAAGAAAGATACCAACAGATACCAGATCTGTGTAGCAGATACTTCAACTAAATCTCCAGACAGGGAAGCTTATGGTCTAAACTGTCTTATGAGAGGGCATACAAGGTTCCCAACTCAGCAAAAGAGTCAAATTTAAGTTCAGCTCAGAAGACAGTTTAGAAATAGTCCCTGTCACCTGAACACTTCTCTATGGCCAACCAGGATGCTTCCCCTGCCCAAGATTTCAAACAAAATGAAAGCACAATATGAATGTAAATCCAACCTGCCGTACATTACAAACCCCAAATTACCTCTGTTTCTATCCCGGAGACCCTGAATTAGACAGTTGTATAAATCCCAGATGTATATTTGCACTTCTTTCTATTTAAAATGTATATGTATATATATATAAACACATAAGCTTTAGAGTTTTCATATTCCTGTGATTTTTTTCCCACTTTATTGCTAAGTCCTATTTTTTTTTTCCAGAAGTGGTGCCTGTCTCAGCTTCAATCTTTTACACCTGTCTTCGGCAATTGCCACCTTGTTGGTGCTTCCTTTAACCATTTCTAATCTGCTATCATATAGATTGTCATCACATGAAGTTTTAAGATCAGTAAAAGTTCTCCTTGATTTGATATCAAATAGGAATTGAGTACATGGATGTTAAAATGAAATACAAGGAGCTTGTTATATATACATATAGCTACGTGATCTTGGTATATCAAATTTACGTTCTTAAGCCCTGCTTAGCACTAAAGTAGATGGGGAATGCACTGGCATCTGTTACTGTTCTCAGTGTCATCTCTGTGGAGTCAAGGAACTTTACATAAGACAAAGGTATTATGGTCCTCATGCTGCAATGAGATGATTCAAATGCTTAAGAATGAGTGTGCTGTGGGCCTGACTTTCCACTGCATCATGCCAGCTTGAAGCTGATATGAGTCCAGAGGAGTCTTTAATGACATGGCAGTGGAATACTAGAGGAATAAAAGAAGGGACTATGGAAACTTTAACATTACCATGGACTCTGAGAGCAAATTTCTATCTAGCTTCCCCATAGTCAGACACTGGGAAAAAAAAATAAAAAGGCACTGAAACCAGCCAACCTGACTATCAAAATTCTGCCTTAATATTAGCACAGTATAGATAATTCCAGTGTTCAGAACAAGTCATGCCATGTTCTATGCAAAAAGAACAGTCCTATCATTTTGAGTAATAACTGTCGCAAGAAAGTATCGTGAATATACTCAAATGGCCTTGAGATATGTCAGCTAAACGGTCTCCTAGAAGACAAGCTGCTCTCTATAAGTTTGTTGCAGCCTGCAGATTCTACCTCCCCTTCGTTCCATTCAGAGGTTATCCCAAAATGTTTTTCATAATTCCACTGGACTATAAATCAAAACAGTTTCTCCTGGCTTTCCTGAACACCAAATTTAGTTATATTAAGTTAATTATAATAATAATTACCAAAATTATTAAAATAATTTCACTTTTCAGAGGTTTGGCAAATAAGGAATGGTGATTTTGACAGAAAAAAAAAGTTACATATCCTATGGAATTTTATGAAGTAAACATAAAATCAGGAATCAGATAGTGCACTTCATTCTCAAATGTAAATCTGAGAAATTACATAGCTTCTTCTGAGTATCCTGATCCATCTTTTGACAGATGGGGATAGGTGAGCTTGAGTAACCTGTGTATACAGTAAAGTAATAACATAGTATAGTAGTACAGTAAAGATTCAAAGTAAACCTAAGATGGTTAGCATCTTCTTCATGTAAACTGTCATATTTGCAAGTTCCATTCGATAAGGTGATTATTACCTTTAGTTTATTATCTTATCCAATATTATCTTATTGGCCATACCAGTCCTTTAATTTGCCACTGAAGTTAGTGAACTAAAGGCAATCAGCATATATCATGAGGTCTCTAGCACATTAAGGATGTAAGAGCTTGCAGTATATTTTTGTTATTGTCAAGCTCTTTCTATGTCCACTGAGATTCAATGCAGCAGCAATTATCTCCTCTTTTCCCAGATGTGTTTGCAGAGGATACAAATAAATATAGGAGAATTACAGGCCTCTCATAGTCTCTCTTAAAGAAATAGATTAGATGCAGTTGTATTTTAAATTTGGCATTATTCCTAGACCTGACTCAGAATTACTGCAAGAACCTTGTTTACAGGGATGAAAGCAAATGATTCACTCTGTGCTATTTTGTTGATCCAGCTGTAGGGCTGAATTAGACAACAGACTTCTAGAAAGACAGAAAAGTGTAATTTTATAGCAGACAGAGAGTGACATGCCTTGGATACACCAACATGACTCACATTCTTGCAAGTGAGAAGTAACCCTTGTCCTAGCCCATAGACAAGTTAGTAATGATTAATCAAGCATAAAAAGGCTGTGTGACTGTAGGAAGCACATCCTAAACCAGTACCAAATACTTTCAAAAGTACTTGTGAGTTTTTAAATATAATTCTCATCTGGTTTTGTTCCCTTCACCCATCCTTTGTCACTTCTGTCCTTGCATATTAGAGAATGTTACTATAATAAAGACTAGCAGAAATTTAATTTTAAAATAATATTTACAAAGTTCTGAACAGATTTGAGTTCAAATGGTTTATCAGCTTTGGGTCCAGAAGTGACTCAGAAAACTACTTTTCCATTAACTACTCTTTCTCAGCTTTATTTCATGCTGCACCTGTTTGTTGTCTCCTCCTCCAACTCTTATTATATTGAAAACATTAGAAAAGTATAAGGTTTCTCATAACAGATCTTGAGAACATCGATCCAAATGAAAAATGTGGCAAAGAATCTAAACAGTACCAAACAACATATGAACAGTCTGAACCTGTAGCTGAAACGTGTCACACTGGTGATTTCTCTGATCAGACAAAAAGTTCAGAGATCAGGTCTTGATCAAATCATAGAGATAATATGACTGGTAAAAACACCCCAAAAAAAAAAAAAAAACTTTGTGTTTTTGCAGATAGGTAGACACGAGGAAACAGCAATTTATTCATAGCTACGGGCAGATGGTTTCATAGATTTTTGTCCAAGAGCAGAAAAAGCAGTTCAGTTTGTCAGAGAAGATATATATTGTGAATTATTCACTCTGCTGAAGTAATAAGTGGGGTCAGAATAGAGCAAAATAATACATTGATTTTTCCTTGCGAAAAAAGCAAGCGTGTGAATTGCTACAGCAAGTATTCATTCAAACTGTTGCACCATATCCATAGACCAGCTGCATGACCCTCAAATGAGGTTAGAGTCTCATTCCGTGATTCCCAGATACCGAGTCCACAGTTTCTAGACTGCTAACACTCAAATCCTGTCTAAACCTTGAAGGTGCTTAAAATCAATTTGTTCATCCTTTTCAGTGCACAAAGTTCCTCTGAACTGGTATCTCATTTACTCAGAGATGTGTTGGTTGAATGGGTAAGATTCCACACTTCAGTGCCAGCCTGTAAAGGGCATGAGGTACCTTAAATCTACCTAAACTGCTTAGAGAAGCCTGATCCATCAGATATGCTCTGGTCATCCATTGAGGTCTGCCCAATAGACTGACAAAATAGACTAACATTTAGAACATAGAAAACCTGTATTCTTCTCCTATTTTGGCCCACAGTTCTTTTGAATTCATAGTTCAGTGAACTGAACTTCATTCAGTGAAGTCTTACACATTCTGAATAATTTATTCTTTGTCTACTGATTGAATAGTCTTCCATATATCAAAGCTAGGTGAAATTATCCTAACTGAAGATTCACAGTCTGGTTCCTTAATAATCTGTCTACTTCTTAAAAGAACACGGTGGAAGTTCCCAAAGAAGGAATAAAGGCACAAAGAGGACAGCAATGCTCAGTATCTAGTCCTGGTATAAATGGATGATTAAAGAGACCACTAAGACCATGATTCATAATTAGATGTTTAGGCATCTAGAATTCATTTCTTCCTCTCTATGTTTGCTTCCTTCTTTATGAAGGTTGTCCAAAGATATTCACTTTGAACACCATAAAAATAGTAAATTTTGAGTTTACCTTGATCTGTGGCAACGGCAAAAGTGTTCAGAAATTCAGTATGAGGAATTGTGAACTGCTCTGATTTGAGGGTTTTTTGAGCAGACTTTAGTAAAAAGAGATATGTAATATATTACCTAGCATCACAAGCTGGACAAAGTACCTGCAAGATATAGGCTATGATAAGGATTTCATGTTACTTTGAGTATATTACCACACAGGCTGAAGTTCTGTGCTTTTAAGTATCTTTTCTAAGACGGAGGTTACAGTTAGAGCACTGACAGCTGCCAGAATTTAAACTATGTAAATGAAATTTTGGACATTCAAATTACATTTCTGACCACATCCCATAGGCCCAAAGTATAAAATCCTGGCTATGGAACATAATTAATTTCCAGTATATTTTAAAAGAAAAATCTATTCATGCCTAACGTATGTCTAGGCTTTCTGCTCTGTAAAGTACATCAAAATATCTATTGTCATTTAAGACTCACCAAACTCTAGTGAACCAGACATTTGGAGTTACACAGCAGGCTACTGTTTGACCTAGTTTCATTACAAGCCTGAAACTGCCCATTACCCACTTAATGATGAGTAACATGAAAAAATGAATCCAATCTACCTCACAGAACTTGAAAAACAATCCAGACAACTCTCAGCCAAGGAAAGCAGTTCAAATTTATACGCCAGACTTCAGCAATTGAGGAGCTGGCACACTCATTTCTTCTGTCCCTACTAGAGGTGCCAGATGCTACTAAGTCCAAGTTGTGAGGTGGATGTCTGGATGAGCTAGTTCCTTAATTCACCACAGCTGAGTTCACCCAAGTCTTCCTTCAAGGGTCGAGAGCTTTTCAGTCAAAATAGGAGTAGCAGTGGGGCTATCCTGCGCAAGTTAACAAGCCATGCAGTGTTTGCCGACTTGAGCTTAATACTTCACTCGCCTTGATTGCTGTTTTTTGGGAGTGGTTCAGTATCCACTAGCCTGGGTCTCTCTGCACTTCACTTTACTACAGCCTGCACCATACACACTTAGCTGTGAAGTGGTAGAATTAAGTGAAATGTAGAATTAAGTACATAAGGTCAAACTATGCTCCTTTCACCAGCATAAGGAAAAGAAACTTCGGAGGCTCCTTAAATACATGCATATGATGGTACATAAGGTTCAAGGCATGTTTAAATCACTGGACAAATCAAAGTCTAGCACTGATGACAACAGATGGTTTATCCTGGATTTACACTAATATAATTGAAAGCAGAATTTGTTCTGGGTTGTCAAGTAAGTATAGCAATGAATAAAACAATGCAACCAATTTAAAAGAAAAATGCTCATTAATGTGAATAGAACACCATCACAGCAGAAAAATGCCAGCACTTAACTGCAATATATCAGCTGTTCCGATTAACATAGTAACATGGCTAAACAGAATAGTGCAAACTGGTAGCTCCCATCCACGTGACTAAATTACAGTTCTTTGTCTTTACCACCCTATTTCAACTGATATTTTACTGAATAATTTCCACATTAATAGTGAAAGAAAACTAGAAAGAAATGTAAAGTGTTTCACGTACAATAATTCATGCATACATGAGTTGCACTGGTTCTACCTAAAAATATGAAATGAAATGAAATGAAATGAAATGAAATGAAATGAAATGAAATGAAATGAAACCAAACCTTTGGTTTAAGAAATACTGTCCTAAAGAAGCAATCTCTAACACTGCCCGTTTTTGAGTGGAATGATTCCAAAACGACACTGAAAATCCCAGTCAAAGCACATAGTTTTGCAGTAGACTCATCTGGATAGTTTCTTAGCCAAAACAATTTCAACAAAAAGACTGGTTCCAGACATACCATATTAAATAACCTCTGAATTGGCAAAGAGTAATGCATACATTCCATCTGAGAGTCTGCTATGGGTCCGGTCAGTCGAGGTAATGTAAGTTCAGTTTCACAGCTAAGAACTATAACAGAGTTTTCCAGCAAATGATTGGCAAAGTAGTCCTTTTGTAGATTCTTTCTCAAGGAACATATGAAAATCTGACTAGATAAGGCAAAGGAAGAGTAATATACTATTTCAGACTCTTTAAACTTTCAGAAACAAAACAGTGGGAAAGTTGGATGAATGATTACAGTAAAAGCCAAAAAAAAGTGACTACTTAATTTTACTGGCAGACGAGAGTATAAGGTCATCATAGTATAAGATCCTGGTTTTCTCCTCAATTATGTCATAGTTCACATCAGTTAGTTCACTTGCTCTGTGGGAGTTACTCTGGGAGATTTAAACTGGTCTGTCTTCCAACAAGCAAAATAAGGTCAGTCTTCATCTTCTTAGACTGAATTATTTTTTGCTTTTTCCTGTTCACTCCTCTCCCGCACAACCGTGGTACATTTCCTTCAGTATGAGCACCACCATTTCACACAGCTGTGCGGGGACTTTGCTGAGTGCATCTGGGCAGGATGGTGGGACAGAGGGTGCAGAGCGTGACCAGGAGGAGGTGGCCCAAGTTGGGACCTCTGGCCAGTGCTGCAGCTTTGCTGAGTAGGGTAATTCCTCGTAGCGGGTGTGGAGAGAGACACAAAGGGAGGGCAGGAGGAGCCTGCCACTGGCCCCTGCACAGGAGACAATGTGAAGGGCACTGAGATGCAGTGATTTGGCTCAGACCCCTCTCCTTTTCCTATCATGATTTGAAAATCCTCCACAGCTCTTACTCTCGCACCATCAATTTAGAGCAAGCAAGAAAACAAACAAAAAAAACCAAAACTTGACCTGGCTGGTGCTCTACTGTATTTAATTTGTCAATTTTAGTTTAGTTTAAACTAAGTCAAGTTAGCCAGCTGGGCTCAATAGTACTGTTATGTGAAACTTTTGAAACAAAGCAGGAAACTTTCCAGTGTTCACAATGTCTTTCAGCCAATTCAGTAAAAGCTTACATTAGTACCTCCCATTGCATATTCCTTTTTCCAACATGAATCAGGGCCAAACTATTCTTTACTCAGCAGACTTCTGTATTGCAGCTCTCCTCAGTATTTGCAGAACTAGAAAGGTAGACTATAAAAGTAATGAGATGTTCCACTAGTTATCATCTATTTCAAATGTTTTAATTACACTATCAATAGTGTTATCTACAGAACAGTATTGCAAAAATATATACTCTCAGACATGATTTCAGGTGCACAGACTGTGCACCTGAAAAAAAAAAAAAAAAAAAAAAAAAAAAAAAAAAAAAAAAAAAAAAAAAAAAAAAAAAAACAGCAACAACAAAACCCAACAGTATTTCAGGCATCAAAATAGTGTAAATAATATTTACATCATTAATAGCAAAATTTAAGCCAGATCTACTGAGGCTTATAGGTGGCTCTGGAGAGTGACAGCCAGAAGAACAGATTTTTTTGCCTACTTGCCATAAGAGTTTTTCCCTAGCGTTTGAAGTGGAGATCAAGTGAAGGAAAATAAAGAGCAGCAGCTCTGGTGTGTAGATTGCTGTAGATTTCTTATTCCAAGTGAATCTCAAGGGGAGTGAATACAGCACAGCAGTTTGAGTTAGTGTAGTCTGAGTGAATTCAAACAACATAGCTTGTGTGGCATAGCTAACAAGTCTACTCATGTGAAAACATCTCCCTGTGCCTCTAAAAGCAGAACAGAGGTGGCCTCAGTTCACATCCTTCCTACTGTAGCCCCACTTCCATGGTCAATGGGTCATTGCTTCAGCACGGATTTCATTTTGATGAACTATCAAAATCAATTCTTTTTGTTACAAGATCTCATACAGAAATATGACTGGGCCTAATCCTGACAATGTTTGGAGAGCTATTAAAAGAAACAGAGAAGAAAAAGACGTGGCTGTAAATTATAACTGTTGACTGCTGGCTCTTCAGTGGCTCATGTGTTTTTTAAGGTCAGAATCTGTGTATCAAATGTCCACAGATATAGATATCGTTAATCAAAATTAGCTCCCACAAATGGTAGCGCTTTTAGTTTGGAAGCATATATTTTACTGCTATTTGCAGATTGAGGCTAGTTCTGTAAATCTGTAAATCTTTCACAGGCAAAATGCAACATAGCTTGGTTTATGCACCTCATTCTCATCCTGTTTTTATTGATATAAAGAATAGCTTCGTTATGTCTTAAGTGTAATTCTAGTGCCTTTCAAAATATAACACCTGAATGATAGACATTAGAACAATTTGAATGACAGAGCCCTTTACTTCATCAAAAAACATGGTAGACAAAAATAAAAAAATACACACGGGAGTAAAGGATCCCATAGTAGCTTAGACTCACATACATCATGAAATCTAAAGTCCTGTGACTGATCTTCATCACGGTGATTACAGTGGTTTCCTTGCCAGGAGGCGATACAGACTGATATCCCTCAGGATGGGGACGTTCAAGGCCAGTGCTCAAACTGCCTCCCAACAAGGAAGGTGATATCAAAAAGATAATTCTTGAATGAAAATAGCAATAACCTTTAAGTTTTGCTAGGCTGGTGTCTAAGGCATGCTCTGAATTTGCCTAATGGATCACTTTTCTTTGGGAAGTTACAAAAAGATTAGGTACTTCCCTAAAGAGGTCAGAACTGCTTAGCCAAAAGCAAGGTGCCTGCACGCACGAACCAGGACATGTCCACACAGGCAGAGAGACAACTTGGGGCTCTCCTGGGAGCTCATTTCAGGTGTTGCTGGAGAAGCAGTCTGGGCAGTGCTCTGAGACTTAGACTCTATAACATTGACTGATTTCCAACCTTGACAGAATGTCAGTAACCCGAACCCTAACTTGGATTCTCAGTTTATTTGGGTATTTTCCTGTCAAAATGTTGTGGTAAAATTAGTTATTAGAATCGGGAGAGCCAGAATGATTTAAAAAACCCACGTGCTTGGAAAAATTAAACCTCAAAGAGCTTGAGTAGCAGAGACACTGGGTTTATACTTGTAGCGTAGGACTTTACCACTCCTCAGTCCATTTAAATCATCAGTATCATATGTCTAACACATAGATTCCAAACAGAGCTATACATTCACATTGTCCTTGAAAACTGTTTTTAGATGGCTTTCTTCAACTAACCTTATAGTAAGCTGGTTGTCAAAGCTTCTGCCACTCCAGGAAACCAGATTATCTATTTCCAAAGTAATGGCTCATTTAGCTTTAAAATTGACACTTGAAAGTTGGCATAAAATGTAAATTAAATGTTGTATATGAACAAATGAGGCTAATCTTAAAATCAGGTTTTGTATTGGTCCCAAGATTGGTATTTTTAACCAAATCATAAATGTTCTTTTTCCTTTTAAAACTATGGTTTTCAATTTCATTTGTGGCATTGCTTTCAAAGCAGAGAAACATCACCTTCACTGCAAATTCACATGAGAGTAATATGACTATCAATCATACTGGCTTGGAAAGACCAAGTAAGATTTCAAAGCTAGGGGAAAAGATAAAAGAAATTAAATTAAGTAATGCTAGAATGGAGCAATCAAGATTAAATGTGTTCTCAGCTGCTGAGTTACCCATTTCTAAATTTTTTTCTAACAAAAGGTTAAACGAATCTCTTCACAGCAATTTATTTCAGTGTAATGTTTTTTACGCTCAAACACAGAGCAGCTGATTTTATTCTATCACTAAAAAATAAAATAAAATTAAATTAAAAAAATAAACAAGATATTATCATTTCTACTTAATGGCTCTTAAGAAGTTAATTTAACACTCATGATGATCATGTCCAAACAGGCTGTATGATTTAATTACAACCACAAGGGGTTTGCAAATCCTACATAGTAAATACATTCATGGGTTGGTGTTTAAAATTTTCTCAAAGTTCTTGAATTTGAATTCAATTAAATTTCATTGAATTAACTTAGTCTTAATTGAATTAAACTGAAATTAAACTGGAAATTAAAGAATTATTATCATTAATTCCATTAAATCCAATTAACACTGAGAAAGTGGGAGAAATCTTAATTGCTGAAAGCTATCCTCTGGGGAAAAGCCCTCAGTTGTTGATAAGAGAATAATCTTGATGAAACTAGTGTAAATTCTAATTATGGATGGCATATATAATAAGAATTTCCAAGAAAAATGAAGACCTAATGTCTTAATAGTCTCAAATAAGAACAACATATTTCTCTGGGTAGTGGGGATGCGTCTTGTAGTGGATCTGCTCTCAACTACCTCTCCCAACAGGCAACATGCATCCAGGGCCACTTGCATGCTGGTGTTTCTCTCCTGCTCCTCTAGCTCTTGGTAAGGTGGCTTCTCAGCAGATCACAGGGAGAATACAAATGCATGTTACAGATGCTAAGCTGCTGACACAGGGATCAGAAGTATACTATTGAAGTCATATGGGTGCATGAGGCTTGACTATGAAAAGTTTCTCCTAAGGTTTTCTTCATCGGTACCTCTCTGGAAAATTAGTTGAAATAAACTAAAAAGCAAACTAAAAAATAAACCAAAAAACACGAAATTCATATAGTGGAGCTAAACTGCAGTAAGCTGTGATGTGGACATACATTCCAGAATTACATGCCTTAACCTGATTTCAGGCTTTGTATAAGAATGGCCAGCTCAGATATCCCAGAGGGGACAGACTTTTGCTTATTGTGCAGGACTGGGCCATCCCCATCCATCACAACATTTTATCTGTGCAACACATTTTACTGTAAAAGGAATGTCAAACTTCCCTTCAGATTTCAAACATCTTGCAATATTTTAACTGTTTTTTTTTTTGCTTTCTGGGTCAATTTTCAATGCAGATCAATGACAGAGCAAATTTTCTTAGTAGCTGCAAAAATGGGCTTCAAAATCAACCACTGTAACAGCAGCTCTTACAGGAAAAACCTTAATGAGAAGAAAAGGATGAAAGAAAGTGGTGAGCCTACGTAAATGACATTTCATTGAAAAGAGGAATTAATCTCAAACAACTTTTTTTTTTTTTTTTTTTTTTTTTGATTCTTCAGCCAACAATTTAATTTTGAGCAACCCAAAATTTGTCTAGCAAATGCAAGGTCTCGATGCTTCCAAATGTAGCATGATGATGTCAGACTCCTTAAATGAAAATTAAATTTTAAGTGTAGGAATACGAGTCACCATTACTGCCAAGAAGGAAAGTCCAGAAAACAAAAGAGTGACAGCAGAAATGAAAATGTTACCCAGCTAGTCAATGCAAATAGCCCCTGAAACACGAGCTTGCTCCACCAGAACGTATTAGGTGCCCAGTGGTGGCCCACTCCTCTCTCTCCTGCAACACACCACCAGTTCAGTTATGCCACTGTACCTCTAAGGTGCCTGGGCTGTAGATGAGAAAATTGAAATGTTCGTTTTGCAAACCAGCCAAAACATCAGAAAATGTACTTGTTACCTTGACCCTGCAGGATCAGTTAGCTCAGATGAGTTTTCATGATGATATGGTTATTCTCCTTCAATACCTGAACTAGCTTTCTTACTGCCTTAGACTATAATTTTGGAAAGAATCCCATTCAATATGCTTAAATCTCACTGAAGATGGGCAGATGGTTAAGTACTTTCCTGATCAGGCATGTGCATATGTGCTTTCTCAGAATGATGTCTTAGATCATAATTCATTTCCAAAAAATATTATTAACTCTCTGGCATGTTCTACACGTGATAAATAAATAAGGATAAATATTTTTCTGTTGCTTGGTAAAGAGGATTTTTGGGACTATATTTTCTTTGCTATCCTCTGAATATAGCTTGTTTTTTTTTTGTTTTGTTTATTTTGAGGTTAACAAACAGACAGAATGGATGAAATTTAAAGTGATCTTGAATCTTAAAGGATTTATGCTGTTGTTTGCTACCATTAGTAAAATATTGTCTCTGCTAAAATGTTTGTAGGAAGTAGCTGGCTGCTTTAGTGCAACTGAAGCCTCTGGAGTTATAAACTCTAAATAAATTCAACAGATTTGACATATTCCTCTTTTTTACTTTATTCAAATAACTCATTCTAGTAGAGGCCTTAACAGAAGGTTGTCAATTGTGACAAATTTCACAAAGCAATTCTTGATGTGTGTTTATGTCTTTTGATTCTTTTAGCTGTCATTGAGTGACTAATTCACAACAAAGGCTTTATTTGATAAATTTAGCATCTTCTCTTTTGCTTGTAGAATATCTGTGAGAAGAATCCATTTTCAAAAAATTAATCAATTATTCAGCTTTTTCACTAATCACTTATTTGTATTTATTAACTCTGTAATAACTTGTGGATAGTTGAATATCAAACTGTGTTCTGTAGTTATGGCAACTCAGATCACCCTATGATTGCCTGGGAATATGAATATATCTGGCAAGAACTCTTACACGTGCATCTGTGAAATGTGTTTCAATGAATCTGTGGGCATGAAGTTCTGAAATTTGTTTTTCAAAAACATCGATTTCAACAACTGAAGTGTAGTGAAACTTCTGTAGGAAATGAATTTGAAAAAGGTAAATATCATCCACCAAAAAGGCTTTATTAAATTGATCACCAAATATTTGCTATAATATTTTACTTATATTTACTTTTAATATTATTTGCCTTCCAGCTACACAACTTGGATTCATACCATCTAACTTTAACAAGATGTATTTGCAATAAGAACAGTCAATCAGAATAAACCACACAGACACTTTTGCAGCTTGAATGTGATTCCGTTCACTTAAGGTCTGAGTTGCAGTCATGAGTTGCCTCTCCTTGTTAACCTTTCCTTTCCTTTCCTTTCCTTTCCTTTCCTTTCCTTTCCTTTCCTTTCCTTTCCTTTCCTTTCCTTTCCTTTCCTTTCCTTTCCTTTCCTTT
>VZSV01000031.1:5394952-5449012 GCA_013398735.1 Nothocercus julius
CTTCACTTCACTTCACTTCACTTCACTTCACTTCACTTCACTTCCCTCATTTTTCTTTTTTTTTTAATCAATCAGTTGATTTTGACATGTATTCATAATATGACAAAAATGTGTTCACTTGCTCTTCAGTCCATAAAAATAGAGACTTTTTTTTTTTAAGAAAGATACATTCATTCATTTAATCTGCATTCAAAGTAAAAGACTGAGAAAGAAGTGAATTTTTGAATTACTAACAGTAACATCTCGAGGAACAATTTAGTAGTAATCAGGTGTCTCAAGTTACTTCAATATCCACTGGGAAAGTCATAACAAAGATCAGAATAAGTCTAAGAACTTCTAAGAAGAGGCGGGATGGGCAAATATTATATATGCTGGCCTCTATTCTTCTCTTTTGGCCATGATCAGAGGCAAGACATTGAACTCCACAGACTTTTTCTCTGAGCTGGTATGGTCTCTCCTATGTTCTTATTAAGGACACACATCTTGGAGAGAAAGGTTACAAGCAAAAGATTAACATGTATCCCTAAGGAATCCTTCAATCATCTGGAAATCCCAAATAAATTTTAAAAGAAACATTTCTGAAAGCCAATTTATGAAAATAATATATATGTGGAGACCAAGTTACAAAATGAATTACAATTAACAGAACACAGGCAAGAGAAATAGAAGGGAAAAAACATCTAACTACATTAGAAATAGAAGAAGATGCAAGGATATACGGAGTTATTACTTGAAAGGAAACCAGAATGTGTAAAGTATGATGCAGTCAAAGCCATAGTCTCTGCTTTGATTGTAACAACAAGGTTAATTGTAGTCATTTCCTTAGTGCAATTAATTTAAACAAGAACAACAATTCCAGGCTAAGAATTGTGATTAGTCAAAGAATATTTGAGTGTGCTTATATGCCTGCACATAAGCACTTGATATAATCATAGTGGAGTACAGAAGGAATGAACTGAATCCCTAAATCATTACTGAAGATTTCTCAAAAGTTGAATGAGACGCTACAGTACTGGATACGAGTAAATTTAGTGTCTATTTTTAAAAAGAAGGAAATAGAGAATACTGGAAATTATAACTCAGAAGCCTAGTTCTGATATTTTTAGATATCCTGGAACAACCAATTTGTCAGCTTTCATGGAACAGAAAGATGCAGAGACACAGCCTGTTAGTTTGTCAAGACCAAATCCCATTTCCCTTTGGTCAGAGTAATGGACCTAGCAAATAAGGAAAAAGAAAATGTGATAACTTTTGACTTTATGGAGTTTTTTTTTTTTTTTTTTTTTTTTTTTTTTTTTTTTTTTTTTTTTTTTTTTTTTTTTTTTTTTTCATGAATCTGCGTTATAACTGTGAAAAATGGTCTGGAGAAAATTACACATGCAAAATTGAGAAAATACACAGAAGATTTAAAAATTATGTAAATAGCAATATCAAGTAACAGCCTGCTTGACACTATGGTTACTTGGTTGGATATTCTGTGGTCTTTATGGTCATTCTATAATCATTAATGATTTAGATAGTATAATAAAGGATTTAAATTTGGATATGGCTCTGAGCGGATAGAGTCAGCATTAAAGACATATAGAAAACCCTTCATCAATGAAAAAGCAAACACAAAAGATTGTAATACTACCAAAAAAAGGATAAGAGAGTGGATCATACATTACACTTACTATAGAATACACTATGTTCTTTATCATACGAAACAGGTATAATTTAATAATTCATTCCTCTTGCCCCCTAAAAACACAAATATTGTTCTGTGTTATATTAACTACCACATTGAATGTAAGATGAGGGAAGTAATTGTTTCATCTTAGTGCTTTTGAAAGAAAGGTCATTGAAGATGCAGTAGGAAGACTGGGAAGAAATGGAAAGGTTTTATTACAATGACAGAATTTCAGCTTCATAGACTGTATCACTAGTCTTTTGAAAAGTCCTACTAATGTTGTTAATTCTGAGTTACTATAAAATTTTTGTGTTGTTTATGCAATTTTGCCACATGAGAGAGAAGCTGAATGTATTTACTTTAATAAATCATTTTGAGAACAATCTGACCAATTTTAAAATGAGAAAATATTTGATTGCACCAAGGCCAAATTCCTTTACACTGAAAGGATCATCTTCATTTGTTTGAACTTTAAATGCATTTAGATGTATTATGCTGATTAATGTAGTTGTTCTGCTCTGGCTAAATGATCTTCATTGAACAGGAAGATTCATAAAGTAAGATGATTAATTCATATCCGCATTATTTATGTCACCTTTTCTAAAGAAAGGATTCCAATTACCATTTAAATAATTGTATTTGATTTTGAAATGGACCAAATATGCAAATATTATTCTACTGCTCCTCTGAGCTGAGCCATTATATTCTGAAGAAGACCAAGAAAGGCTGGGCCACTTATGCCTACAGTTTATAGTCATGTGGTGACAGAGTAGACTTACTTCCATATGGACAATGACTATGGATTTATACCAATGCTGCTGATAGTCAGATGTGATCTATTGTTATGAATATCTCTGGAAAACATTATCTTTGAAAACATGATATTCACTCACTGCCTGGAAAGAATTATTTAAGTCACAGGTTTAGGTCATTGGTTTCCCTGGGCCATTGCACTTTCAGAACATATAACTGGCTTTAAGAGAACTTCCAGTTATCTCAGTTTCACTAATGACAATGGAACTTCAGCAATCTAGAAATTCATGAAATATACTGAAGATAAGCCAGTAAGCACAGATAATGTGCATTTGTGCAATAACCATGAGAAGAAAACTCCGCTCCTCTTCATCAGAAAAAGCAAAATACCCCAAACAAAAACAAGAATTCCAGCCCCTGGAACTGTTGCAAGGTCAGCAATTCAATATTTTGTTTTCCTTGAGCTGTATGGCCACATATTAATAATGGCTGATGGTGTGGGTCTGTTAGCTGTGAAGGAATTTGGGATGTTTTCATTATTGCTGGGCAAATAGCTCTTGAAAAGTAAGCATCTCTTTTATGCATAGATCAAGTGAACTTGGCAGCCGCAATGTCATTGATGCTAACAGTGTGTGACAGGAAACAAACCCATGTGACTGCTGTGTTTTGTAAGTCTTGCTCTTGTGTAAGATTCCGGTACATTCTTTTCCAGCTATTCTTTCAGAAATTTGAACTTTTAATTAAAAGACAACACTGAAGCATGTCCAGCACTGACAGTCTTAATGCTGTTCCTTCTCCACATTAACATGCAAACCAACTTCAGTCAGCATGCAAGGAGATACTGTATAATTAGCCTCATTGTCCATTATGAACAAATATGTGTTTTGGTGAGGCAGAGAATGTACTAGTGTTTTCTAATCCAATGATCAAGGGTTAGGATTTTCAGCTTTTGGTAGTCATGTCATTTTCTCAAAGATGTTCACCATTTTATTTTACTGTTTTGAAAGAAATATCTCTATATATCAAATTCAGGTTAAATGTAACTAAGCATAACGGTATACGAGCCATCAAAAAATGCAGCTGAAAGGAAAAAAATATTTGAAATATAACATTTGTTATACTAAATATTTAATGGAATGATAGCAAATTGACTGGATGACAAGTTGACCATGAGGCAGCATTGTACCGTTGTGGCCAAGAAGGCCAATGGGATCCTGAGGTGCATTAAGAAGAGCGTCTCCAGCAGGTCGAGGGAGGGGATCCTGCCCCTCCACTCAGCCCTGGTGAGGCCATGTCTGCAGTACTGTGTCCAGTTCTGGGCTCCCCAGTACAAGAGGGATGTGGAACTACTGGAGAGAATCCAGCACAGGCACAGGGCTACAAGGATGACCAGGAACATCTGCTGTGTGAGGAAAAGATGAGAGAGCTGGGCCTGTTCAGCTTGAAGGCTGAGAGGGCACCTGATCAGTGTCTATAAGTACCTCAAGGGAGGCAGTGAGGAGGATGGGGCCGGCCTCTTTTCAGTGGCGGCCACTGATAGGACTAGAGGAAATGGCCTCAAATGGAAGCACCAGAAGTTCCACAGGAACTTAAGGAAAAAATTCTTGACAGTGAGGGTGACAGAGCACTGGAAGAGGCTGCCCAGAGAGGTTGTGGAGTCTCCTTCTCTGGAGATCTTCCAAACCCGCTTGGACGCAGTCCTGAGCCACCTGCTGTAGGTGACCCTGCGTGTGCAGGGGGGTTGGACTAGATGATCTCCAAAGATCCCTTCCAATCTTTTTGATTCTATGATTCTATGAAATATCAAATAGAAACAAATAGCCAGATGCTGATCCCTGGAAAGATCAGCATATATACGATATATATTGCATAGTATGTATCAACATTTAAAACTCTAGAATTGATCTCAGTCATGATCACAACATTCGGTAATGTGTGTGTTTCAAGGATTTTGAATAATACGTATTAAGCAAGCAAACTTTTGTTTACAACTACTAAAGAAACCTAGGGACCAATATGACATGACATGGTATACTTCATGTACCAGCTAGTGGCTTTCAGTGTTGGGTTTGCATTCTGAAATGAACTTCGGGGGATAAATTATGAATGATTCAAGTATCATGAAGTTGAGAGTAGAAAACTAAACAATTCTCTGAGTTTTAGACTTGTATTATCTGTGTTAAGCCAACAGTGAAACTGTTACTTGATTAATTATTTTCTATCATTTTTATTTGTAAATTAAATCTTGTAAGATTTAATTGTAAATCTCAAAAATTTATAAAATAAGCCTTGTAAATATAAAATAAGACTACAGGATTAGATGCTGAATTTCAGGTTCTTTCAGAATCGAAGATATGCAGAACATCTGAAAAGAAACAGCACATGTGAAAATGTGCTCCAAATCTATATGGATAAATAATAAGTAAATAATCAAACAACCAACTGAATATTATATATTTACCTCCAAAAACTATCACCAATCATGGATGAAAATAAGTCTTGGCATATAAAAAATAACATATCAAAGAAATAGTAATTTAAAGCTACGATAACAGTTGGAGGGTTGTGGTTTATTCAGAGTTCCATAAGAAGAATGATCTACTTTCTGACAGCCTCACAAGTGGCTTAGCAAGAAGGTCAGATCAATATTCAGAAGCAATCTAAAAGTGAACAGCTGACAGAAAGACCATGTGCAGAGTGATCTATCTGGCTTATATGCCTGTATCACTAAATCAGCAGCCAAACACATTTCTGTTATGTGCTTCTAATGGACATAAAACTAATAGTCATTAAGGATCACTCCAACACACAGACATGCCTTAACTGCTACGGTTCCAGCAAGCACAGTGTCACCTGGCTTAGTCAAGCTTCTTCTGGTGTGATGTGATGAACCCACTCTCTAATTTTCTCTGTGTTTCACCATTTAACCCCACTCTTTTCTCCAGCCATCTCAAGGTTTTTATTAAAATTCAACTGTAGGCATTGCAGATGCCTAGGCAAAGACTTCATCGGTCTGCAGTAAAATTTTACCATACAAATGGGCTACTCAAAGCTCCTTTAGGTCAGCAGTAATCTATCAAATGATTTCAGCTATCATGGAATCATACCTCACCTACGCACAACATAAAGAGAGGAATTTTGCTTAAGATGTACCTACAGTTGCATTTCATCATTATATCAATTCCTAGCAGAGCAGGATTCCAGAGAAACCTCTGAGAAAGAGGTGAAAACAGCACTCGAGAACATTCGTTTTGTTATCATGCCTCTTATTGCTGAGAAACAGGCATTGCTCCGTCTCTCTATTAGAAAAATATACTATTTTCCCCTGAAACTAGGGAGGCACAACTGTGCTGCATGATGGGCCAAAGACTGGCAGCAAGAATTAAAATATTTCAAGTTTTTTATAATTTTCTCATCAGAACTTACATCATGGCTACTGCTTTGTCAAAAATTGCAAAGAACTTCGATTTCTATAAAGCACAAAGCCAATCTCACATATGTGATTACTAAGAAATACATAAAAAGCGAAATGCACTGAAATTTGCATTTTATAAGTATATATATATTTGAGAACGCTTTGACAGTGTGTTGACTGACTCTGGTTGTGAAAAATTTTCATTAAACACTTTTTAAGAATAACTTTGTTATCTCTTAAAAGCTGAGCAGCTTGATAACTGCTGTTAAATGCTCTTTATATTCCTAATGCATGAAGCAAACCATGCACTGCCCTCTGGGATTTTGACCAGCAGGGTGGAACAGCTGGTGTTCATTACTGACAGGTTAACCCCGGAGAAATTAGGGATCTGTTGGATCTTTTGGTTTTAAGTTTGTGTTTTCTATATCCTTAATAAAATAGTGTGTTTTGTCATAAGCGCACAATTTAGTTGCTAGTACCTCAATATAAGCCTGATGAATGTTTAACAACTGAATCATCTCTTGAGAACTATTCCCAGCTATTTAAAATATAAGGGGATAAATGCTAACATTTTTACTGTAACAGCTTTAGAGGACTTTCTTCACTGAATGTAGTTACAGGAGCCTCTTATTGATATATACAGACAATGACTGCCCACTTGCCCAAAAGACATTTTACATTACATTTCACTCTACAAAGATTCGGATGTCTCTGAAAATACAGAATTTAAAAGAGACATTTTTATCCTCATGCTATTGTGATGCTTCAGCAAAACTGTGAATTATTCTCAGAAGCACCGTGGACAAATTTTAAGTTCCTGTAAAGCTACAGGAACTGATTGATAAATGCATACACATGAAAAACTGAATACATGAGTTCTTCTGTTTAGGTCCAAGGGCTAGTCACACACAGGTTCCTGAAATGTTTATGTACAGCATAGGAAGGATCAAGCTCACACTGCCAGAGTCACTCTCCAGTCCTGAAATGAGTGAAAGGAATTTGAAAAATTCCTTCTGTATGTGTTAAACCTTCTTGTAGTTTACTGTTGTTGTTGTCGTCATTTAATATCTACAGAAAACATAAGCCTTAATTACTATTAAAATTGAGGATAAACATAGTCTGTAAAATTTTATCTTCACAGCTTCGCTGAAAGGCTATTAACCCCATATTTATTATGGAGGGAAATTAAGGCATTTGTACAGATTTACGCTCTAGTTCCCGGAACAGTGTAGATAGATAGGCACAAGTGGATTCCTCTGCCAAAAGAGGCCATTTCACCCATGCCTTGTCTCCAGCCTGTGTTATCCACTGTCCATGCCTTATTCCCAGCCTATTTCATCCACTCTTATCCACTCTGCAGACACACAGTCAGCTACAGCAAGGAGTTAATTTAGGTTGAAACTGACCTCTTTTTTTGGCAAGCTAGTTTAACCTGATGACTTCCCTGCTCCAGTTCGCCATATAGCCACACAAACTCTTATGCAAGCAAAAAGGAAGAGATTGCTTAGGGGCAAGAGAAGGAATAGGAGAAAAAAAACATATAGTTGGTCACCAAAACAGCTTTCTGTAAAATAGTGTTTGTGGAACCACAGCGCAAAGCTTTCCTTAACAGCAAATCTGTCTAACTTTCCCTGAAAACCAGGCTCTAAACCTATCCGACTTTTCAAAGGTCACATAAAACATTTCTAACAGTGCGCATAACCAACCTAAGTATGCTGTCTAGAAGAGGCAGAGGAAGCCTCTTCTAGAAGAGGAGGGCAAAGGAGTCATGTCATTATTCTATAATAGGATGAAAAAGAAAGAAGTATGGCTGCAGGTTGCATAAAATCAAGGGATAATGCATCTGGGAATCTTTAAGAGTCATTGTTAATACAATAAATAGCATTTTCTTGCTATTGCTGATTTATCCATTGAACCACCTACCTAAGGCTGATCTGTATTTCAAATCTTCACATATACATCTAAGTATAATAGGAGTAGGGAAATCTCAGTTTTAACTAACATAACTACACCAAAAAATATCCTCTAATAGATACCATTTGACAAGTAAACAACCCATTAATCAAGTAACAGTGCCTATTTGGCTTATCCTGGGAATGGTACCAGCAAAAGGACTCCTATTCTTGTATAAGCTGTTTATATGCCAAAGGGATTGCACCAGCTCTAGCAGCACAGCTATACCTTTTAAGCACAGACAAGCCTTATGGATACAGGATGCTTGTAGAAGAGCTAATACTGCAAAAGATACTATGGAGACAGTGCATGTGTAACATGGTCCCAGCTGTTCTGGGGCACACAGTCTAAGCAGCAAAAGACAAAACTGCCCCAATCTGCCTGGTATTTTTTCCTCTTAATGCCCAGTCATCACGTTACTTTCCAGAAAAAAGTGTGCAGAAGCTAATTCAGCTTATTTAGCTGAATACTCTTTCTTGGGTAATTTCAACTACCCTGCTTCCTCTGAAATATTGCATGCATTGCAGATGCTGCGTATCCCACAGTGCAGAAGAATTGCAGTCCATTTTACTAAGAAACACAGAACAGCTACAGTCTTTAAATGCTACATGTCAAGCAAGTGATGTGGAATGCACTGTAAATGCATTTATTTCTAATTCATTACAATTAATTCCCTTGGTTCACCTGGTTCATGGTAACATTTACCATTTTCCTAAGAGGGAAAAAAAAAAAAAAAAAAAAGAGAGAGAGAGAGAGAGAAGGAATGCAAAGAACCTCTTGCATTAAGGAGTCAGATGTCACATGTAAATGAGATATCAGAATGTCACCTACTCAGAAACAATAAATCGACTTTTTGCCTGAAGAAGTAAGACAGTATATTATGACTGAACCATGCTCAAGGTATTTCTCAGAATGCTAATAGAAACAGGTTTATCACATCGGGTCCAGTTAAGTTAATTAGCAACCAGTGTTCTTATCCATCTATGTTTTTTATTTTTCCTTGTTTCTGCTCTTGTTAAAGAGTGATTATTTTAGGTTTAAAATACAATGTGATAAATCTGCCTTTCTGTGGACTTCTCCATAACATTTCCAATTCATCCAGCATCTCTAATATCAAATATATCAAATATTAAATCTTCTTAGCTAGCATTATATTTAGCTTGGCACACTGTCACAGATGAAGAATAGCTATGGGCAATGTTTGGCCTACCATATGTGGTTCTATGTGAAAAAATATGATGAAAGATGGGTTGTGTTTTAAAAAACAGACCCACAAGTCAAAATTAGTTTTCCCACTAATTTTCAGGCAGGAGAAAGTCTGATGCAAAAAATACAATAGTAAGGGGTGTCTCTGTCAAATGATATAACTTATTTGAAAAAAAGAATATATTGCTTGAAATCAAAGCTCCACTGTAAGTACATGCCCACATATACAGCCAAAATCCCTCATCTGTCACTGATTCTATATCACTTTAAAGATAAGAACATTGTTTTAATTACCACTGGCTCTTCACAAAAGTACTAGTTCATGAGGAATAAATTTGTGCTTGCTATTACTCAAAATGATTCAAAGATATTATACTGTGTTCTGTAGGCAATTATATTTGGCAGATCATTTATATTATTGGTTGAAGTTACATTTTTCTGGATTTCCCTCATTTTATTATGTGTCATTTAAAGGAGTTGTGAATCAATTCCTTTTTGTGTGCATGTGAAAAATAAAGCTGCAAAACAGTTGCTGTGCTACTGTTTTGTTCATACCTCTGGAATGATTAAATAGGGGATAAACATCCACAGCAGAAGAAAATGCAAACCCAGAAGAGCAAGCCTTTTCATTTATTTTTTTTTCTTCTCGTAGACTGTAATTAGAGATATATGCCAAACTGTCAACCATAACCTTTAAAATGAGAAGTGAGACCAGATATAGAGTATCTTTTTTTTTTTTTTTTTTTTTTTTTTTTTTTTTTTTTTCTCAGATGTATCTTCTAAAGTACTGGAAGAGCAATTTGCATTATGCAATCACCATTCCACAGAAATACACTGAATTCTTCTGGCACAGCAATTGCCAGTTATTCCCCAGTGTTGCTGTCCCCTGTTATCCTTGGCCCTACTACCTGCACCCTTTGCAAGAAGTCTGCTAATTATATCACCATACATGAACACAAAAGGGTTAGGTGTAGGTGAGGTTTAGAAGACTGTGCTACTGGTGCAGTTTGGGAGATGCAGAAATAAGAAGTTAAGAGAAAATGTGCAGTGGTAGAGGGTTGGCAACAACCTGTAAGCTGCTCAAGCTCCCCTGTCTGTACTGAGGCAGAGAAGCAAAGATTAATTGGGAAGCAATTTCAGGGTATTTTTATCCTGGTTTCATATTCATTTTGGCATTAGACTTTGGCTCCTGTGGATGAAAATTATTTAGCCTGGTGCTGGGAGAGGCTTGAAGTATATGCTAACTCTGTTGGTTTTGGTGACTACTCTGGTGAGTACTCTGTTGGCACATACTTCTGCAAAACCAAGCTGCAAGGGGCCTAAAGAGGACCTTTGCCCACCCAGACACAGCAGCTGTAACTTTGCCATTTAGTAAGAGTTCCAACCTGCCCAGTGATCTACCCTTGTACTTCACTGTCCTTTCCAATAAAACTCTTTACATCGTTTTGGAGCTGCTGAACCCAAACCTAGATATTCCAAATATTCCACCTGAGGTCTTGCAAACTTCCAGTGGATCACTTTACATAACTTACTGATAAACCAACCCAATATGGGGTTTGCCTATTTTTGCAAAAGTTAGCCTTTTTGCAAGGTCACCTGTGATCACCTATACCGCCGAAACCTCTCTCTGTGAACTGCTACCTAAAAAAATGCTTCCTTATTCATTCCTATATCAGATAAGTTTTTTTCTACTTTCAATTGAGCCACAAAGAAATCCAATTTTTAAATGGGATTTCAGGGAGATCATCGGATGATTATGATGAGGCCGTCCTCCATTCACTAAGGAAGTAAAAGCTTTAAACTGAAGTCCTGTCAGAAAAAAATGAATGAATAATTTAATTAAATCTGTAATAGGTGTTATGGTAACAATTCCTGTGATCCTTATGTATCTTTACACACCCATAGACCGCATAAGCGTCCTGGCTCTGCTTTATGGTGTCTCCTATTCATACTTAAAATGCACAAGCCTCTGCTACAAGAACAGTGTTGCTGTGCTATGTAAGATCCAGTCACAGATAGTGGGATCCTCCACACACAAAAACTTTTTAATAATTTCAGTATGTAGTAGTCTAGGTTCTCTCTATAAGTCATAAAGACATATATGGACAGTTAAGTACCTTGGATGGAAAGAATCACTTTTTTTTTTCTAATAGCTATGGAGGGCATTTGAGCTTAGAGGAGATGCTTCACTTTTAGAAGGCTAAAGCTAAGAGAGGTAAAACACCGGGTATATTGGCCTGTAAGATACAGGGAAGGGGAGCTAAGAAGGCAGGGTAACTTAAAGGGACAAATCAGGACTTCTGATAAAATATTTAGACACTGACACAGTCTGTATACAATTTCAACAAAGTAAAAGAAGCTCTGATCCTCTAATGCATATATATATATACATCTATATAAAAATACAAATAAACAAAAATATATGTGTGTGTGTGTGTGTGTGTGTGTGCATATATGCTGCTAATCAGAAAATTTTCCTGGTGCCTATTTCTTAATAGATTTCTCAGCCCTGAATCAGACTCATGTATCTGCTCTGTGCAAGAGCTTTCTTCTACACGTCCATGACAACCCATGTCAGTCCCATCTACACAGCAAAAGAACCTTGCTTTAGTACGAAGGTGAGAAATAGATTTATTGCCATGCTGCTTTATTGCATGAGGATTCATTATGTGATTTTGTTGATGTGATGTGCCCACTGGAGACTGCATGGACCACAAAAATGTAAATTCGTCTAGCTATATTTTCAGCTACAGCAAATCACAGTATTACCTTTGAGTCAACAGAGCTGTGTCAGTTAATGCACAGTGAGCGTCTGATTAATAGGACTCTTTGAGATGAAGGAGAACATGTGGCAACTCTGTGGTTATTAACTACGGTTAAATATCTGCTAAATATAAGTTTAACTACAGACTTATTCAAGAAAAAAATATTCTCCTCTTCTAAACTCTAAAAAATTCTATGTATGGATTAACTCTATTTGTTTTCCTCCTCTGCTTTGAAGCAGAAGTGAAAATGTTTAGAAAGAAACAAACTGGAAAAAAAAAAAGAACAAAAGGCTAAAAATGGAAAGAAGAAAGCATTAGCTGGTCCTGCAGTATATTTAAACAGCTCTCACACGAGTTTCAAATGAAAGAGATCATTTTAAACAAATATATATTGTGATATTTTTAAAATGTTTGTTACCATTTGTAAGAGCTCAGGGCATGTATATAAAAAAAAAAGTCAGGGAAAGAGTGAAAAGCGGGAGGATTATTTGTGAGATCCCTTGCCCTACCCTCAGCACTTACAGTGTTGACTTTGAGAAAGAATTGTTTCCTGAAGAACTGGGAAAACCGGGTAAGGAACTATACATCTCCCTCTGCATAGGCTATTCCTGGCTCATTCACTTCTTGGAGCACTGAATTCATTCACAAATTGGCACCATCTCCTGCTGCTTCTTTCTGGAACATTTGGTAAAGCAATAGACCCCAAATTAGTACTGTGGTGTTACTAGGTCTGAATAAATGTGCATCTAAATTAATTGCAGCAGAAGAGAACCTCCCATGCTTTATTCAGATGGACTGCTTAGTTAAACGTGTAGCAAGTGTAGCTTGAAACAAAATACTTTGAATAAAATACTTTGTTAATTTTCTTCATATGCAACTAAAACAATACTCAGCTTTATTTGCAGAAAAATGACATTGCCATTACATACCAATAGTACTTCCTGGTTTAGTTAGTCCAACAAATACTTTGCTGAGTGGCTGACACATTAACATGTGTATTAGTGAGCACTTGCCCATAAGGAATTTGTCAGATTGTCATCAAGACTAAGACAAGCAGTCCTTACTCAGAGTAAAAACACCTGGGGATCATAGTGATCACTCTGAACGGAATTAAAGCAATAGATTAATCGACCATAAAAATCATTTTCCTTGTTCATGAATCTGGATTTGTCTTGGCTGCCTGAATTGTAGGTGAAAGTGAAAAGCATCCTTGACCTTCTCTGCTTCTCTGCTTTTCTCTCTCCCTTTGTCCTATGTGTAGAAATGGTGATTTTTTTTTTTTTTGAGCAATTTATAGAGTCTGAGAATTGCAAAGAAAAGATGTCAATAAAATAGCATTCAGGTTCTCATTTATTCTGCTGTGTCTTGACCCATAAAGAGACGTTAGAGAACATTTCAAAAGTTGTCAGTTTGTATTCCTATAGTCTAGCACACTTCCTGACTTTAAAGTTTGCGATGCAGCTCTACTGTTTAATCTGTGAACATAGTAGAAAAAAATGTGAATTAAGACTGCATGAATCTTTGAAAAACAATATTGTCTAGAGAAAGGTGATATGTGCTCAAATCTTTGGTCTGCCTTGAACTGTCTCTGCAATCTTTGGCAAGGCAGCTAGTCTAGCTTCTATTTTCCCATCTGAAAAATCTCCTTTCACAGAGAAGTCGGGAAGTTTCACCAATTAGTGTCTAATTAGGAAACCACTTAAACATATGTTTCAGTTCAGCTCTTTTCAGAGGAGCACTTTAAGTACTTGCTTAAATGTGTTAATGAATTAAAACCTTAATGTTTACAAAATGTTTCATATGCAAAGACAGAGGATGGTATGTAAGTATTTCATAGGTAAGTTAAGGTTTATCTACATGTTGGTCAGCATAAGACTAAGCAAAATGAGACTAAAACATCTCTTGACAGTGCTTGCTGGCTCCTTCTGCATGTATTATTTCTGGGTGAGTTATATTAATGGACAAAGCTTGATCAAGACACAGACACAACAGGAATAAGTAGAGAATAAAATTTCTGACCTGTAAAATATTTTGAGGTTGAAAAAATGTTCTGGTTTCATTGAAATAACATTTCAAGTTTTTTTCATTATTGGAAAAAAAAATGCCTGTGGTAATGTTATTCATCTATATAAGAGATAAAAATTCAAGCATTTTCCATCTCATCTGCTAACAAGGTGGATATCAGCCACCACAGTTCTACAGTTCTGAAGTTGGTCTTCCTACTGGGACCTGAAATTCCAACCTCTGATTTCTCCCATCTCCATTTTTTTTTTTTTTATTAGTCCAACCTGGTACCTTCCTTTGATGCAATTGGACTTCAGAAATTCTGCACATTCTGACCAAATCACATTTCTTTGGCACATTTGTGCTCTCAGATTTCCACACCACTTTCAAATGGTTCACAGTGGGCATCAATCAGTGCAGCAGGACTTCTCTGTGTTAATCATAGAATTTTTTCTTTTTTTTAACCTTTCAAAGGTCTACAATTCTAGGTCTTCCTCTGTTTAAAAATTACTTTCTTGATAAACTGACATAGAAGTAAATATTATTAGTCAATTACACCATTCAATAGTACATAGTTCTGAATGCAGAAATACACTGAGATACTTCAGATATAACTGAAACGCTTCACTTTATGAGCCAGTGGACTTAACTACTCCAGTAAGATTATTCCTTTTGTGTCCAGACATAAATAACACTCACTTCCCAGCTAATTTCCGTTACTCCTTTGCAAATAAATACTGAAATTCATATCGCTTTGTGGTTTTGGCTTTAAATATATTTTCATTGAATGTAAGGTTCTCTCATATTAAAAGGAAGCTAGGCCTATTTCTGATAAGGTAGGCGAATATCATATAGCTTAAGTAACAACAAATATGTGGTCCTCTGTGAGTTCCCTAAGAATTTGTCTCATTTCTCTTGCTACTCTTCACAAATACAGATTAATATTTTCTAATCTTCCTGGTATTGTGAGGATAAATTTATTAATGGGTATAACTTGATGAATGGCACAGAATTTAGTCTGAACATTTCTCCTGCACATATTGCCTGCTCCCTTTTACTCATTTTTCTCTAGCTTTGGTAACCACACCACTTTAACTCTTTTTATGTTTGGGCTGCTGTTATGACTATAAAATGGAAAAATTCTGTAAAAAGGAGAGAGCTAATCACAGATTACATAGTAAGACATTTTTCTCTCTCTATTTCTGGCTGGCTGTACACAGCCAGAGGAGAAATAAGAGAGGGGAATCAAACAAAACAAAACAAACAAGCAAAAAGTTGTTTATAGTTGTAGATACTCCTTTTCAGAGAGATCAGTGTCACTGTGCCTCATCGACAAAGTCAGGAGAGATCTGCAACTGCCTGATAATAAACTTCCATAGACCTGTATTTCACCAGAGCTGATTAGTTTGGCGCTAAAAGCTCTCCTTGGTGTTTACTGAACATTTTCATGTAATTTATTTTCTTGCAGTTTTAGTTAATGGACAAATAAAAGAATGGAAATGCTTTGAGGCATTGAAATGAAGCTACACACCCAGAAACTAGTGCAAAACAGCCCATCTGCTTAGCAACAGCTGTCACAATGAAAATATCAACCTTTATTTTTACCCTCTACAACGGAACCCACTGAGTAAAGAATCTTTTTAAAGTTGTCTTGCCCATGAACCAGCTCCAAGTTCACTGACTGGTTGCCATTCCAGGAACTCTAGATGTCTCATGCAGCAGTACATGCACTGTCCATGGTAGTGGTGGTACTTCCAAGAGATCTGACTTCGAGAATAGACCCCCAGATGGCAAATGTCGATGAAGACAGTGGTGCTACTCCAATACAGACAAAGCCATGCCTAGGGATGTCGGCATTGCCTACCACTGGCAAGTCATCCAAAGTCCGACTGCCTTGCTCTGCCTGTTCTAGACAGGGGAGAAGTGGGTGACTGGGGAGTCACTGTCATATTCTGCCTCATCAAAATATAAGATATAATTCTCTGCTCAATGAAGACTGAGGTATGTTGCTTGTAGGATTAGAAAATTTGGTCACACCTTCCTTGGACTAAAGAGAAACAACCACAGCAAGAAGAAAAATTAAATTAATGTCTACAGGCCAGTTTTATTTCAGTGAGGTCTTCATATGCATGAAAGACTAAATAAGCTATAAATTATCATTTTGTACAAATTTTAAATTTTAAATATGTATATATATACTTAGATATGTATGAGTGTGTCTGTATTTGAGAGAAGAACAGGTTGGGAGACTAATGTGATTTCTACTTTTTGGTTACTTGAAAACATTTATATATACTCTGAGAAAATATACATAGCCCCAGAAAAACCTTGATGAAACCTTGGTCTTTGATGCATTTTTTTTGAGCTAGATAAGTGCATGACACTTAGGCAGAGAATGAAATTTTTTGTTTCTGTCAGGCAGAGTGAAACCTGCCTATAAGACTGGTGAATGGGAATATTAAACAAATACCAGGTAGTGTTTGAATCCTAGCACAGAGAATGGGAATATTAAACAAATACCAGGTAGTGCTTGAATCCTAGCACAGAGAAAAAAAAAAAAATCAGCAATATTTTTCTCCATTGAATTCATTGTAGAAGGATAAAGACAAAATCTGATTCTTTAAAATATTTGAAAAGAACTTACAATGAAGTAATAAAGATGCTCTCTGTTTCCTAAAATATTTCATTAGTTGATACAGCTAAATCCTAGGAGTATTGAAACCAATCACAGTAATAGTAAACTGCTATTAAATTCAGTTTGAAATAGGACTCCATCTTTTTCACTCTTTAGCACATGTTTTCAGAGATGATACAAATGACATGAAAAGGAACAACGGGTAAAATCAGCAGGATACAGAGTCCTCAAAATTATGCAAAAGGAAGGGATAAAATGGCACCTAGTGTTGTGAAAAGATGAACACAGCCTTATGAAATCTATAAGATTTTACTTTGGAACTCAGGAGTTCCTGGACCTGCTTAGTACTTGATCTTGAAGTAATGACCACTCTTCAGTTTTCCTTTGCATAATTAGGTATAACAAATTAGAGTAAGGGGGAACATATTAATGTTTATGGACATATATTGGTTTGTGTTACAGAGGGCTAAGAAGAAACAAAGAAAATACTAAATAAGTGTATGACTTAATGAGTGTGAAAAGACATGTTGGTTCCTTAGGGAAGAGAATGAGTGAACTCTGCCTGGCATGTTTTCTACATTAATAAGAATTGTTAATCCAAGAGACTACAATTTACTATAGCCTTATGCTTGTTCCCTCTGGTTTCCACATGGGCTGTTCCCATGCCTACTAAAATTAGTGGAAATCTCCTCCACAATTCCTATCATCCCAAGGTTTCTGGGATCAGGTCCAGAAACTGCAAGGAATGATCCTCTGGAGAAAAGATAAAGTGAATTAAATGGGGGAAGAGGAGAAGTCCCAGGATGAAGGAAGAGAGAAGCCATTACACAGTCAGGGCTTCACTTTCTGGGACCAGTAGGGTCAGCAGGGTCTGGAGTGGCCGACCTCTGCCCGCCGGCTTACGCGACCTCACGGTCCCGCTGATGGGAGAAACCATGAGAAACTGTGGAATGAACCCAAATCCCCAGGCTCTCTGACCCCTCCTCACAGAGCTTCCCACCGCAGACACGAGATGCCTGTAAGAGTTCACGTCACTGCCTGCTTGTTTCATGCATCATCAAAGGGCACTTAATCATGTATGTCAACACACCAACTTTTTCTAGAATATTTCAGTTCCTCTATCAGATATTTTAAGTAAAAAGGGGATTTCCACTATTTTATCATCTATGTTTTCTTTAATTACTCTATTATGTTCTTTTAACACCATGCAAGTAATTTAATGAAGGAAAGGTGGTATGCATTTGAGTATTCATGGCTTTTGTGAATTTTGGTAACACAGAAATGACAGATTTTTATTAAGGCCAATAAAGTTCTGTGAAAAAAGTATATATAAACGAGAAAAGAAAAGTGCATTATTTAAAAGATACTTGCTATCAGAAATTAGAGAAAATATTTCCTTTATTGATTTCATTAATCATTACACCTTTGAGGAAAATAACCTCACCATGTTTCAGCTCTCTGTATTACTGGAAATTTGCTCACGCTTGTTCAAATGAAATGGTTTAAAAATACCTCAGTTCAACTCATATTTGAACTAAATTAGTGTCCATAAAAATGACCCATACTACTGTCTCTCGTTTAACTGATATCATTTTAGTTCAGTGAACAGTTTACCATTTGTGAGTTGATGACAGAAGTATATCTCATCCATATTTTATTATAAATCTGTGTGGTGATTTATTTCACAAATTAGAAATGTTTTGGAATAGTGTATTGGGGATCTCAGTTGCTATTAGTTTGTAACATATCTCAGGGTGTCAGCTAACAGGTTATAACTAGATGACATGCGAGTACATGACTCACATGCTATTAATTAGAGCTGCTAATAACACTTAAAGCTTAAATACATAACTGGCAGCTACCTGGATACTTGGTACATATATAGCCTGCACCTGTAAATATGACTCAGATATCACGTGGTGTAGAAGACCATCTGGTGAGGAGAAAAAGTGAATTTCAACAAAACACTAACAGAACAAGGATAGAACACCAAGAGGAAAAGAATGCCTAGGTTCCCAAAAGAGGGACCGTTCTTTTTCTTTGAACACTTTCTTGTAAAGCAAGTACTGTGTAAGGTTTATTAACCTACTAAGCAACAAAAGAACACACAGACAAACAGGAAATATAAGAAACATGAAACAGTGTAGTTTCATGGAACTATCCATAGCAGTGCAAATTAGAAAAAAAAGACAAACTTGAGACAACCAGAAACTATTCATTGTCTTGAAAATTTTATTCTGAGTAGAATTGTTAATTTCAATAACATTCAGTGGCTTGTTGCAAAAGAGCCAATTTCAGACATAATTGGTAGGGGCCAATCTTTCATTCATTATACCCCAGATTTAATTGTAGTGCAATTTCAGAGTCTGCAAGACAAACAAAATTGCAAAGACATGAGATGACTAAAAATCAAACAGATGAAATCCTTTTGTTTAAGGTGGATATCATAGCGCACATTTATACATTACAGAGTCGTTCACAGAGAGTATATATGATCAGCTGAGTAGTGGAAAAAAATTTCTAAAAAAAGAAAATATTACCAGTTCCTAATAAGGATGTGAAGTTAAAAATGTGTTTAAAAACTTAGTAGAATGTAACAATGAGTAGAAAACAGAGTCCAGTTAGTCCAGATTGCACTAGCAAGGTAGAACAAAAATCTCTTTACTAAGTTTGGACAGTCCTAGAATATCATGTTCTGTAAAGCAATATAGTAGGCCTTTAGAACATAACAGTAAAAAAGTGTGATTCGACCAGGAATTCTGAGAAAAAAATGGCCAAAGGACAACTGTGGAAAAAGATAAGGGCAAGTATAGGGAGTTATTAGACAGAGGAACCCAATTTTTTTCTCCATCCAGTGCTTCTGATGCAGACAGGAATGGGAGCCTGAGGCAAGAGTCAGCAGATCTAGTGCTCACTCATCTCTGACTACACTAGAATACGTTTTCACACAGATTCCTAAATCTCTACTTGCTCTCATAGTTAGATTTTCTGTTAATGACTTCTGTGGATATAAATATTGCACCACTTTCAATTGTGAGCCAGAGAAAGGCATCCCTTTTTGAAGGCATCAGAATCTATGTTTGGGAAAGCAGCTGTTTATTAACATGTTTAAGTTCCATAAATGCAGAAATGCAGAGCCTGCATTTTGTTACTTTTTAGGAGGCCTACTCAACATATGCTTTACACCACTTCAAGAAACAATAAAAAGTTAATTAATTAATTGAATTCTCATTCAGTCAATTAATTGATTTTTTTTTTTTTCTTAAAGCACTGGATTTCAGTTTGACTTCTCTTTCTCTGGATTTATTTATTGCTTTTATTATTATTATTATTGTTTCTACTGATGGCCTATTTCCTTCTGCTAGAGATTTCATCATCCCTTTAGTGCAGCTGTAGTAGTGGATACTGAATGGAGAGCCATATTAAATCCATCAAAGCATTATTTTGGATTCTTTGGAGATAGTCTCCTTTCTGCAGTAAGATATGAATTTGTGTCTACTCACTCAAATCAATGGGATGTTTTAAGTAGCGCTAACATACAACCTGATTTCAGGAGGAATTAGGTGCTAATAGCTTTTAAAATTCATCTCTGAAAATATATGCTCCATATATAGAATTTATAAAATCCGTATAGAGAATATATGTTAGATCGATGTTGTGAATATATATGACTGCTGCTGTCACGTGGCCCCCGCAATGTCTGCCTAGAAAATCATTTGGGTAAAGGTAAGTGAAACTATCCACCATGGCTCCCATTGGAGTCCAGTGGTGGCAGAAGGAGGCAACTGTAGTTGTGCTCCTTTGCGGTCAGAATGGCCCCATTAGAGAACTGGAAAGGTCTCAGACTACCTAAATTCCTAAGTCACTCTTCCCATCTCCCATAGACCTTTGGGCATCCCATCCCTCCAGGGCTATCAATTGGATGAGTCTTACTTGACAAATGAATAGTAGCAAGCAAATAGCTCTGCAGTCCAACAGAAAAGTTCTTAAGGAAACTGTAAATCCTCCAACAAATTCTGAAAATAATGTGAAATTTTGTTCTTCTACAACATTATATTTGAAATATGAGCATAAAGAGTCATAAAACCCAAATACTTCTTGTGTATATTTGTCTGAGGTAAATCAAAAAATCAACTTACTTGAAGTTATAACAAGTTACAGTAGGAATTCGACCACAATGTTAAAAGGCCTCATTAAGACATTTTATTTTCCTATTCGTACACGGTTACAGAAAATGATGGCCAAAGTTATTTTGCAAAAGACCTGAAAAATCCATCTATCTGTAACTACCTGATCATACAATCAAATCCCCTGATGGCCATTTTGCTGAAGAACAGCAAAACTGTTCTGCAAAACTGTACTGCTCTCCAGCAGTATTCTAGCTGTATGGGCTTGAGGAAATCCGTTCTGACCAACAAGTCTATTGATTCTGAAAAATTCTGGAAATGATCATAAATCTTGGACAAGCTTGATTCAGGTCAGTGGAGACCTTTTGACATCTGCATACCTCTCTCTTTCAGAAAATTATATTGTATAACAGGGCCACAAGCCTTCCTTCAGAAATCATGTTTGTAGGCTGCACTTAAGACTGAGTAGAGGGTAGGAAAAAGCCCTTCAAAAGTTTTTTTTTTTTTTTTTTTTTTTTAAGACTCTATCTTGATTGATGGAGTCTTAAATCAAACAAGTTCAAACACTGTTCACCTTTCCTTTTTCTTCTTATCACCTATCAATATACTTTCAATAACAAGAATATGCTGAAAATTTATTCTCTCTCTCCCCACCTCAGAACTCAGAATGGGAGGGTTTTACCTATCAAATTCAAAACATTCAAAGCACCTTATATTTGAGATATTTTAAAAATTACAAATTGGCATTAACTGTAGTTTTGGCAAGTGTTTCTTGTGCTCAGGTACCTTGTATTTGAAGCACCAGAAATCCCATGAGAGCCGGTGGCTGGTAGGTGGTGTATCTGGATGATCCTCTCTTCTGGGATTTCTGTCCAAAGGCAGTCCAAAAACTTAATTTCAAATACTTGTCACCCACACTTGCCTCATGGGAAAGTCCTAGGGAGTCTATTGTCCCAGGAAGGCTGCAATGCATAAAACACATCTAAGCCCGAGTTTCACAGAGGGCTGAGCAGATAATGAACTGAAAACCAGATGTGTTTCCAGATACCTCATGACAGGAAACCATTTAGCAGGGAAAAGTCATCTCAGGGATTTCTGTACTTTAATAAGTTTTATGTCTTATAATAGCATGGCTTCAGACTTCCTAAATTCCAACATATGCGCTTGGTGGAAATAGTTTCCTCAACTCCCATTCTTAGCCTGAATCGAGAATTATTTTCAGATGCAGGTACTTAATCCACTAAAATGTATCTGTTTGTTAGAATTAGCCGTACTCACTAAGCACTTTCTTAATATGGAGATTCCAAACCAAACTCATTTAACTGGGGCTAGAAAATACAGCTTCACACCTTGATTAGAAAGTTCACAGAGTAAATATTTTTGCTTCAATCTAACTTTATTTTCTGAATTTTATCCCAAAGAAATCACTGGCAATTCCTTAGCACTATTCCTTCATTTTATGATTGCTTATAGTTAACAAAGTCCCTATAATTTACCTGGTCTGAGCTAGCATAAACAATGAAAGAGTGGCTTAGTATGAAAAACTTACAATGCAAGTAGAGGCTTCTACAGTCAAGTGTCTTTCAAGTAACCTCCTGAGCACTATCAACCAGAGATGCCTTGTTAAGGATCTCAGAGCAAGAAAAGTTTATCTTTCTTCATTAATTCCTCAGTCTTCTTTTTTTTTTTTCTTTTTAATATGAATCTCTCAGATGAATCTAAATCAATTGAGATTTTTATACATATTTTTATTGCTTGTAATATTGTTGTTCCATTTCTCTGCAAGATCAGTTTCAAATCTTAGTAAAAATGTCAAGTCTGCTTTTATTACTATTGCTCTATGACCAAGACAATCTTCAGATATGTAAAAATACGATGATACTGTCCAGAGAAGAATTTCTGTTTCTAATCTGGAACATAAGACAACAAAGTGATTATCATGGACAATGCTAGGCAGAGATGAACAGTGAGACTACAAGTAAACAGCAGAGGCACAAGCTGATATCAGAGGGCTGTTTTACAGGAAAATCTATGATGCTATTTTGTTTGTAGTACATTTTTATTTGTTAGGATTAATATTTTTTTTTTCTAAAAAGTCAAGTTTCTTGAAAAAAAAAAAAAAGAAAGAAGAAGAAAAGCAGATAACACCATAGCAGAAGACAGTAACAGAAAGGTTGCTGAGTTGTGAGCAGAACAGAAACGTCTGTCTTGAAAAAAGTCGCATGTAGCTTTTGTCCTTGAAAAGTAATGGCCACTTGTCAGAAATACCAACTGTTACTAGATGAAGCTAGAAATTCAACATTATTTATGGATCTACACTTCTAAAGTAAATACATTTTTCTCAATTTGCAATTCTAAAAATGTATTTAAACCTATTTTAAGTGACTTTTCTAAGCACAGGTCAGCCATTTTTTTGACAAAATGCATTGTTTTTTTAGCTTGAATCATTAATGGAGCTGGATAGATTCTGAAGAAGTTTTCAAAGAGGCGTCTGAGACCCACAGAGGAATCTATGGTCACCTCCGACGAGAAAGACTCAGATCTTAACAGAAAGCCTTTTACCTAACTTTTAATAAAATTTTATATTTCAACTGTGTTCCAAATATTTTATTTCAACCTTGCAAATTACAAACCTCAAGCTATGCTGTGAAATAGGACCAACATCTTCTGCCCAGCACAGAGGTCAACACAAACACATTGCTGCACATGTAGTCCTTGTCAAATTCCTCAGCTACCTGCAGTTTTTCCAGCAGTTTTCCTTTAGTTCTTAAAGGAGCTTGTCTTTTATTCAATTTCCAGGTGAATAAAACATTCAGAACATTCAGGGTAGAACATTCAGAAACAAACTTATTTTGTTTTAGCTACACTTTGCTGAGAGTTGGACTGAGCAGAACAGAGCTAAACAAGAAAAAATCCAGCAGATTTTCCCTGTAGGTAATGCAATATTTCCACATGGTGCTTTATAAAAATATCCTGGTGCTTTATAAGTAATTTTTGCACCGTAGTCATAATTTTCTATTGTTGCTCTTTGCTTTTCTTTCTTTCTGTGTGCTCCATGAGAATTTTTTGTATTAGCCAGCCTTACTATAGAGCTCAGGCAGGTTATGACACCCCAGCTCTGAAAAACATTGTAATTATTGTGCCATTAAAAGCCTTACAGTAACACATGCTGAACATATATATGAGTACACACTATATTTCAAATTTCAATTCATAAAAATGACTTTTCATATATAAGTTACATAATATAAATGCCAAGAGTTACTGAAAATATGGTAAACTGAAAAATGCTATTTATATTTCTGATTGTGCATTTGGGGCTTTTCATATTAAGGTAGCAGTAGCAACAGAGAGAGAACAGTGGTTGATCAAGTTACTTGCTCTGTGCTGTTTTTGTGCTGTGCTGATTGACAAACTTTTAAGCCCAGAAGTCAGGCAACCTGATAAGCACAGTTATCCTGCAAATGTCTCTAATAATGATTTTCAGGATCTTCATGAATTGTTTGAAGAGACTTTTTACTCAGCTTGCTTGCTCTCTTGCTTGCTCTTTCTGTTATTTTTAATACTTCCAAAGTAGCCACTGCTTTGCCTTCATTTTCAGAGAAAATATGGCAGATAAGAATTCAACAAGAAAAGGGAGCTGGGAGCTTGTTCATTCATGGAACATGCTCCCATATATTAAAGCCAAGGCTCAGAGAGTGAGAAGGTGATAAAATTAACAAATAACATACTGCATTTATTACACAACTGAAACCTTTGGTTACTATTAAATGTTTTTCCAGTCATTATGTGAATTGCTAGATAGTTATAACTTCTAGAAGTTCACACTTTTTTTTTTTTTCTTTTTAATCAGACTAAGAAAGGAGAAAAGAATAAAGAATCACAGAACTGCAGAATAGTTGGAAATGGAACGAACCTCTGGCAATCATCTGGTCCAACTCTTGGGCTCAATCAGGTCAGCTAGAGTAGACTTCTCAGGACCATGTCCAGTTGGGTTTTGAATATCTCCAAAGACAGAGACTCCAAAACCTTTCTGGGTAACCTCTTTTAGGATTCAAACACCCTCACAGTAAGAAGTGTTACATTAAGTCCTATGTTCAAGTCGAATTTGCTGTGTTGCAGTCTGTACCCATTTCCTCTCATCTTGTCACTGAGCACCAGTGGTCCTGCTCTATTCTACGCTCCCATAGTCTTGATACCTTCTATCGTATTGACTAGATCCCTCATAAGTCTGCTCTTTTTCAAGCTAGACAGTCCTAGTCCTCTCAGTTTCTACTCATGTGGCAGATGCTCCTTTATCTTAATCATTATTGTGGCCCTTTTCTGGACTGATTTCAGCAAATCCATGTCTTTCTTGTGCTGAGGAACCCAGCACTGGGCACAGCACTCCAGATATGGCCTTACCAGTGCTAAATAAAAGGGAAAAATCACCTGCCTTGACCTCCTGGCAATGATCCTCCTCAAGTCACCCAGGATATTGTTGGCCTTTTTTTCCATGATGGCTCATTGTTGGCTAATAGTCAGCTTGTCCACCAGAACTCCCGGGTCCTTCTCTGCAAAAGCTGCTTTTCAGCAGGTGGGTCCCCAGCCTATACTGGTGCATGGGGGGTTATTAGTCCCCAGGTGCAGGACTTGACATTTCTTTTTGTTGAACTTCAAGAGATTTCTGTCAAACCATTTCTCCACCCTGACTCTACTCCTTCATCCAGGCCATGATAAGGTCAATGAAGATGATAAACAGTGTTGACCTCAGTATCATCTCCTAGGGGATGCCACTAGTGACTATAGGCCAGCTGGACTTAGTGCCACTGATCACAACCCTCTGTGCCTGGCAAATCAGCTAGTGCATGTGTTCCTCTTTGTAAATATAAGCTGACTCCTCCTGATCACCTCCTATCCTTCACATATTTGAAAAACAGTATTTAGGATTGTTACTTGATCACCTCCCCAGGTTTTGAGGTGAAGATAAACAACAGGTAGTTCCCCAAATCATCCTTCTTGCCTTTCTTAAAGATAGAAGTGACAATTGCTTTATTCTAGTCCTGAGAAAACACTTTTGATCATCATGACCTTTCAAAGATAATCAAGGATCGCAAATGACACTGACCAACTTCCTCTGCATTTGTGTGTGCACCCCACCAGGGCCCATGGCCTTGTGTATGCCCAGTTTATTTAAGTATTCCCTAAACTGATCTTCTTCCACTGAGTGTAAGAGGGTAAGTCTTCATTGCTCTAGGCTTCTCCTCTGGTCTCAGGGGTGGGATTCCTGAGGGCTGACCTTACTACTAAAGACTGAGGTGAAGAAGGCTTTCAGTATCTTTGTTTTTCCTGCAGCATCCATCATCAGGGCCTCTGTTCATTCAGCAGTGGGCCCACAAAGAAGAAAAGGAGAGAAATAAGGGCTATCAGTGAGAGTTGAATGTTTTAAAGCATTTTCTTCTGAGATAATATGTGAAAGCAATTTGATTTATTGAGTATCGGGGAAGCTACATGACTTCTGATATGTCATGCTGCAGAATCAATTCTAACGTAGGTGAAGTCTTACCACTGAGACACAGTGAATACATAAGAAAATGTAATGAAAAAAATAATGGCAGAAAGGTAGAGGAAGGATAAGATTTAGTCTAGTATAACTCATCTAAAACTTAAACATCTAAGCCTGAACTACTCACTTCAAACTTTTCTTATAATCACAGATATAATCATCATATCTTTATAATCAAAAATATGCAGAGACAGATTTGTCTCATCTTAAGATAGTGATCGAAAGACAGGTCACATGTATCAACCACCTTGTTGTTTGCTTCTGACTACAAGCTCTTGTAGTTTATGTAAGCAATAAGTGGTTGTAAAGCAAAGGCATTAAAGGCATTTCTTCTTTTGATATTTACCTATTCTCTAGTAACTCTAATTTTAACATCATACTAGGTAGTAATAGGTCTATCATTACCAAGATGAGTTTGCACAGTGTCATATATTACGACCACTAAGAGAACTGATATTTGTTCAGGAGTCATTTTGGCCTAGCACATTTGTATTATACCTTTTGGGGCAGTTTAGTTTGTGTAAAAGTAGCCCTGCATTCAGGCTTTCAAACTACCCAGAGCTGCTTGGTTATGAAAGGTTTCAGAGTATCAGGGTGACGCCTGCAAGTGTTCAATGAACAATTGTCACTTAAGTTGCTGTGCCCTCATTACATTACTCTCTGACTGAAGCCCCAAAGCTTTAAGTAATAAAGTGAAAATAAAAGCTATATTGGGACAAATCTATCATTTAGAGCACATGCATTGCCCCATCTCTATCAATGACTGGATAGTACATTGACAGAAGTACATTGTCAGTAAGCAAAGGTTCTCACAGACCATTCTCTTCAGCAAATACTTCTCAGTATAAAAGGGTCCAGAAAGTCTTCTTCTCATACTCTTTTATGCTTAAAGAGGTGCTTTAATATCTAAAATATCATCTATAGTTCATCTGTATTTTCTAAATGTGTCAGTTCTCTATGCAATTCGCCCATATGTCATCACAGGTGTTCCTTCACAAGTACTACTGCAAATCTCATAATTCATCTTTGTTCTTTTTAGGATGAAGGAAAACTCTAATCTTTCCATTGGTTTTAAGAGGATTTCATAAAGTAAAATTCATCTCACCCTAGGAAACCAGATTTTTTTTCCTGACTGAAACTTTCATCCTTGCTTACTGAAAACAAAATTGTACTGTAAGCACAATCCTGTCTGTGCTGATTTGAGTCAGAGTGAACAAATCCCCAACACTGCACAACAAAATAGCTCGTGGCAGTAGGCTGACATGTTATGAGTCTCCAGGCAAAACAAGAAAAGTCTTATGACAGATCTAAAAGTTCAGTACATAGTTCAAAATATTGTTGTAAGTATAGTAAATAAGCCATTAAAGGAAATTCCAAACTTATCATTTACTTAAACTCTTAATAAGGCTTAGCAATTAATTCTTTTCTATTGCTCAGTGGCTACAGTGCACCACACTGAAAACTGAACATGAACAGAGATAGAAAACAAGTTGACTAAAAGGAATATTTTTTTGTTGTTTATGTCTTTTTCCCCCATCAGCAGATGATAGGTTTTCAAAAATAGAAGAGATTCATAGTGTCTCTTCTAGAATGAATCTGAAAAGATCTGTTCTTCTTTCTGTAGTACAGTAGAGCATGGATCAATATAATAGGCATTTCCTCCTCCCTCCCCTCTTTTTTTTTTTTTTTTTTAGGATTTTAGGATTTTCAGTAGCTAAGGAAAAGTTCTAAGGATTGTTTAACTCGTTTAGATCCTGTTATTCTCATAATCCGTCCTGAATACATTGCTTTTTATCAGAATAGTTGGTTTTATGTATATTATTTATTCCTAATAAGTAACACATGGGGTCCTAGAACACGATACGAACCTGAATCTGTATCCCCTTGATACAGATTTAAAGCTTGAAAAGACTACATTTCTTACATTTGCTGCTCTTCATTTAATAAGATATGCGTTTTATGTCTGTTCTTGCACATCTCCTGGTAGCTAGCTGCCTGCCCACTCACTTAGGGAAATCAGTCCAGGGTTGGTTACAAAGGTTGTGAACTGCGAGGAATTATTAACAACAGTCAACTAAGTCTGGAGCCTGTGATTGCTTGGCTTTCGGCCTGCGGCACGTTCCTGCGAGACAAATAGTGCTCTCCAGGAGTACAGAGAGTGACCTTCTACCTGGGATGTGAGGAAGCATGACAGATGTTCAGGTGGCATGTGTTATTTGTGACACGTGGCAAGTACTACTGCCCTTCACCTGCCAGCAAGAGGAGGAGATCTGGGCAAACAAGAGCTGAGCTTGAAGGAATAGTTCTTCCCCTTTTACCCACTCATCCCCTAACCCTACTTCTCTGTCATCCCGCTATTCTGGATAAAACAACAAAAAAGAGATGTCATTTCATCCTTTTCTTCACATTTCTAAAACTTTCTGAAGTTCATTTATACTTACATGAACCAAAATTTTCCAGCATTTGTCATATTATCTTGCGTTATGTCTGCTTTTCACTTTTTTCAATCTTGTAGTTCTTGCTAAGATTTATTCAATGTGTGCATAGGGCTGTACACCATTTCAGTGCACTAAGGTGGTGCTCTGTTCAGCACACAGCAACTAAGAGCCTGCAGTGGCAGGGATGGTAACCTGATGCAAAAGCTTTTCCTGTGGGATAAGGAAAACACTACCCAAACACAAGCACAGCCCAAGTATCACCATCTCTCCCCCAGTGTCCAGCAAGAGAGAGAGGTAGGCACATCCCTTTCTCATGTACCATCCTATAAAGCTAATAATAATTTTGTCTGCATGAGGGAGAGCAGAAAACAGGAGCAGCCTGGAGAAGCTCTGAATTGCTGCTGTCACTGCTGCAGGGGGAAAAGGGAGTTGCTTAACCTGCGCTCTAGCAACGCCAAAACTAGGCCCAGGTTGCCTCACTCAGCTGTGCTATTAGGAAGAGGTTGAAAAAAGATATCTTTTTTCTGTGTTGAAGGGGAGATTCAACTGAGTGAAATCCACCTGTTATTTACTGAATTAGCTTTGGGTGTGTTCTCTCAGATTCTGCTGTCCTTTTCCACTTTTTTTTTTTTTTTTTTTTTTTTTTTTTCAGAGAATCATTTACAGTTGCCTTTGGACCTGAGCAAATGTTTCATTCTTGCAAAAGCACTCTTGCAAATGTGCACATTATTATGCACCGTGGAAGGCTGCTCCAGCAAGCACCAGCAGTACAGGCAGCAGCATCAGACTGCACAGGCAGTAGAGGATATAAGTGATGCCATGTTGACCTAGAGTGCCCTGGCCATAGAAAGTACTCTGGCACATAGTACATAGTAAAGTATGTAAGGTACATAGAAAGTACTATATGTGTTTTCACAGCAGAAATAAACTTTTTCACATATACGTAAATCAAACTAAAACACGAGCCATTAAGAGATTTGCTGGCCCTGAACTAAAACATTCAGGCTTTACACATCCTCTATCCTAAAAAAAACAAGAACAAGATTTCAATATTTTTTTTTTTGACTGTATTAGTCTTTAAACATGCAAGCAATGCTTGTGAGACATGTGCCTGACTTATTTAACCTCTGCTGAGATTCCAGAATAAATACTTTATTTTTCCAGAGTCTGCTTCTAATCGATAGCTTTAAATTCAGTTCTCTGTTTCTTCCATTCTTTCCAGTTTTTTTTTCAAAAGTTACAAAATATTTGTGACATGCTTTGCAGATTTGAAAAACAGTCCATCATTGTTTGAATCTATAGAGAAGAAAGCAACATTAAGTGAATGTTCATATTGTCTGTGCACTTAAAAATCAGAAAATGATAAAAATAAATGTACATGCACAGCCTTAGTTTTTTTCTTTACGTATAAGTATCAAAGTACTCTTTAAACACATATTCAATTTCTTCCTCCCCTTTTTCTGAATTTCTGCTTCATCCTTTCAGTGTTCAGTCTGGCTAGTGTAAAATGAATATGTAGGCAGTTCAGGACCTGTTTTATCTTAATTATTCCTCATTCATCGTTCTCAATCTAGTCTCCAGATGCTGCTTCATTCAATGGCTAGCATGTGCTCTGCAGTTCAAAAGAAATGCTATAATATAGGAACACTAACAAGAACAAAAATAATTCAGGGGAAAGTCATACAAAGATACATTTTACCCAGAGAAATACAGTAAATATAATTTACTGTAATTTTTCTTCTAATTACAAGAAAAGAATAAAGGATAGCAGCATTGTAACTGCTGGCTAATGGATAAGATTTACTGAGATAAGTTAAACAGCTGTTTAATTGAAGGGGGGTAGTGTATGCTTGAAGGGTAGGAAGTTAGTTCATAGTTATGCATGCTTGATTTATTATGGGTCACAGATCATGCTGTGTGCAGCAAATGCCCTTGAAAGGGCACATGAATTCAGTCAGTTTTCTGATTTATTTCTGGTATTACAAACTGGAGTGAGAACATTTGAATGTAACTGTACTTCCTTGGAGAGAAGTTTCATTTCTCATTGGAGTTGTGAAGGTGGGGGGTAGCCTCAGCTGCAGTGATCCTGAGCTGGTTGAATTTAGGGTCCAATGAGGAGGAAGCAAGGCTGCAAGTAGGCTTACAACCATGGACTTCAGGAGGGCCAACTTTGCCCTCCTCAGAGACCTCCTCGGAAGAATTGGCTAGGGCTCTAGAAGGAAGGGGGGCCCAAGAAAGCTGGTTAGTATTCAAGAGAGAAGTAGACTTGCCCTGGGTAGAGGAAGATTGGGTCAGAGAGCACTTCACTTAGGGAAACCTGACAGCCACAAATCCATGGGCCCTGATGGGATGCACCTGAGAGTGCTGCGTGAGCTGGTGGATGTCATAGCTAAGCCGCTCTCCGTCATCTTGGAAAGGTCCTGGAGAACGGGGGAGGTGCCATAGGACTGGAAGAAAGCCAATGGCACGCCAGTCTTCAAAAAAGGCAAGAGGGAGGACCCAGGCAACTACAGGCCAGTGAGCCTCACCTCCATCCCCGGAAAAGTGATGGAACAGCTCCTCTTGGCAGTTGTCTCCAGGCACGTGGAGGATAAGAAGGTGCTCAGGAGTAGTCAGCATGGATTCACCAAGGGGAAATCATACTTGACTAACCTGATTGCATTCTATGACAGAATGACTAGCTGGATAGATGAGAGGAGAGCAGTGGATGTCATCTACCTTGACTTCAGCAAGGCTTTTGACACCGTCCCTCACAGCATCCTCCTGTGAGGTGGATGGATAGTGAGGTGGATTAACAAGTAGCTGGATGGCAGATCGCAGAGGGTGGTGATCAGCGGTGCAGAATCTAGTTGGAGGCCTGTAGCTAGCAGTGTCCCCCAAAGGTCAGTCCTCGATCTAGTCCTGTTCAATTTATTCATCAATGACCTGGATGAAGGCACAGAGTGCTCCCTCAGCAAGTTTGCTGATGACACCAAACTGGGAGGAGTAGCTGACAGCCCAGGAGGCTGTGCTGCCATCCAGAGGGACCTGTGGGTGACCTGGACAGGTGGTGGGAAACCTTATGAAATTCAACAAGGGCAAGTGCAAGGTCCTACACTTGAAGAAGAATAACCACAGATACCAGTACAGGCTGGGGACTGACCTTCTGGAGAGCAGCTCTGCAGAGAGGGACCTGGGCGTCGTGGTGGATGACAAGCTGACCATGAGGCAACAGTGTGCCCTCGTGGCCAAGAAGGCCAATGGGATCCTGGGGTGCATTAGGAAGAGCGTCTGCAGCAGGTCGAGAGAGGTGATCCTGCCCCTCTCCTCAGCCCTGGTGAGGCCACACCTGGAGTCCTGTGTCCAGTTCTGGGCTGCCCAGTGCAAGGGGGATGTGGAGCTGGAGAGAATCCAAAGCAGGGCTATAAGGATGATCAGGGGCCTGGAACACCTGCCCTATGAGGAAAGACTGACAGAGCTGGGCCTGTTCACCTTGAAGAAGAGAAGGCTGAGAGGGGACCTGATCAGTGTCTATAAGGACCTCAAGGGAGGCAGTGAGGAGGATGGGGTTGGCCTCTTTTCAGTGGTGGCCACTGATAGGACTAGAGGAAATGGCCACAAACTGAAACACCAGAAGTTCCACAGGAACTTAAGGAAAAATTTCTTGACCGTGAGGGTGACAGAGCCCTGACACAGGTTGCCAAGAGAGGTTGTGGAGTCTCCTTCTCTGGAGATCTTCCAAATCCGCTTGGATGCAGTCCTGAGCCACATGCTCTAGGTGACCCTGCGTGTGCAGGGGAGTTTGGACTAGATGATCTCTAAAGGTCCCTTCCAACCTTAAGGATCCTATGAATCTGTGATTTTATCTGCTTCTTGATGATCAGTAAAGGAGTTGGTGAAGAAGCCTCTTAATATTTATCCATTTTTGATAATTCCAATTTAAGACACAAAAAATCTAAGACACAGAGATATTTTATTCTTTCCACATATAATATGAATCATTTGAAGATGATACTTAAAATTTAGCATTCATGGGAAGTTAGAGGTATATGCTTACTTATAATACAGAAAATCTTTCCCACTAATTCATTTAGAATTGAGAGCAATTGGGCAGTGAAGAGCCTGCCCAATTTAAGTATGACCTAACTCTGGAGGAATCTAAATCCCCAAGTGTTTCATATATATCCACCTGTTAAAACCTAGAACTAAACCATGAGGCTACAGAAAAAAAAAAAAAAAAAAAAAGGTTTGAAGGTTTGGGTATTACCTCTGCAGAAAAAGAAAAGACATTTCCTTTAACGGAGTAAGTACAAGATGGAGTTTGAAGATAGGGATTCATAGTGGAGAATCCCTTTTGCCTGGAGCTAGATGCCTGGGGAAAAGATTCTATCTGTAACCCTCTCCTTGGCATTTTTCATGGCTTGTGTGAAATGTCACCCTTCCAGACCACAAGCTTTTTCATGCCTAATTTTTCAGCTGGGCAGCTAACAAAGTCTTCAAAATTGCAGTAGGAGGCAGGCACCTAAGCATAGGCATTGCAACCTCAAATCAAAGTGACCCTTACAAAATACAGGCCATTTCTAGGATGTGGGAAATTATAATTATATAATTTTTTTGTTATGTTTGTTCACTTTCTTTTGAATTTTGTTTACGCTGGGCTTCAGGTCAGGGTAATTCTGAGAGGATTCCATATTTGGAGTCAGGAAAGGAAACACTTGCCTCTATTATATATTAAACAAAAGCAGTACAGAAGAACTGTGTGAATCCGCTGCAAGTCTGGAATATTTTACTTAGAATCTGAGAGAGACACGTTAATATGTAAGGAGCAAATACATGTGCAAAGTAAAGTAATTGATACATATTTTTTATCTGGCTTACATGGCAATTTCTACATTACAAGTTCCTATTACCATCATTAAGAAAGTAAGGATCAAGTTCATATATTTTCTTCAAAGGAGACATCAGTTCACACTCAATGTCACTATGTAGAAAGCGTTCTATGATAATAAACTGTTATTTTCTAGTTGGAGATGATTGTTGTCAAAGAACTTTCACCTCTTATTTGTACTGCGGGTTGGGTTTAAACATTTCTTCAGAAATGCATTTCTTCAGAAATTTCTTCAGAAGGTGTTGTTTCCTTCCTGTGAAAAGGGAATTTCTCCCTTTGCTTATCCTGACTGTAAGCAAGACTTTTTCCCTGAGTGTACACAAAATTCCTAGAACGGTCAACTGGACTCCATGGTAGTATATAAATAGTAATGTTTTTCTCTAATATTTAGTGGTTGCTCTGACTATATTTTTCTAAAGGCACATGGCTAATGCAGACTAATATTTACTTACCAAGTACAAAATGATACATTTAAAACAGATATTAAAATAAAATCTTAAATAAATGTAGTTTCTGCTAAAATGCATATGCCCTCAAAACATGTTAAGAATATTTAATCTGTGGTTTTAAAAATCTATGGATGAAATTCTGTCTTAATTTACATCTTTAAATCCACTGAATACAATAGAGATACTCTATAAAATGGTGCAACTAAGAGAAGAATTTGACCAGTTTTAGCTGATTTTGGGAACAATGCCTGCATCCTTGAAATCTTGAGAAAATGAATATGCTCAGATTTAGACAAAAATCATATGATAAATCCATTCCCTAATCAAGAATGTTTAAAACATCCTTCTGGTGATTTCTTCAGTTATTCTTCTTTTTGCTGGCATTTCAGATGATTGCCAGATGCCTGCTCTATGTAGTTAAAATCTCTGTGTGGGATGGGATTCCTTCTCTCGGCCTCTGGATCCTGAACTGTGGAAGAAAAAATTAGAAATCTAAAAGTTGTTCGAAGGTTTTGGAAACATAAATAATATACTTGAACCATGTCTTCTGGGTATTTTGTGGGACTGGAGCAGAGACTGTGGTGGAATATATTTAAATTCAAAGTGATAAATGACCATCAATATCTCTTCATATCAGCTTACTCATTAATGATACATAAGGGCAATTAACAAAAAGAGGAAGAAGCAAAATAGAGGAAATTACCTGGGATTTTGTATAAAAATCAAACTATTCCTTATACAAATTACAGCCCAATCAAACACACTATCTAGTTTAGAGTTTAATAAAAAACAATAAAAGGATTGTTTTATACTGTGTTTTGTTTTCCTCATTATTGTCATTCCATAGAATAGAATAGAGAACAATGAAAAAAAACAGCCCCATATTTTTTCTTTTTTGTATATGGGATGCAGAGGCAGTTTCTCTGTTGTGCCCTTTCCTTTTTTATGTGACATTATGTAAAATAAAGAGGCAGAACATGATGGTACCCATAGTACATTTCTTATGATAGAGGCAGAATGCTCCTGTGCCTGCTTTTTAGTAGTCTGTGCCTCTCCTGATCTCAGGATTTATGCACAAACATAAAGGCTTTTGCTAGCTGCTACCAGAGATCTGGGTGAATAGACATTTTTTGTTATTTCCACAACACAAATATATAAAAAAAAAAATCAAAATGATTAATCTTATCTATTTGGCAAATGAAATGAGGTTAAGGTCTGAATCTGAAGTAGAGCTCTGGTGTTGAATAGTGAGTGTCTATTTTGTAGGATCTATACTAATTACCAAGAGAGAAATATATAAGAACAAGTTTGTTCCACTGTAACTTCAACACAGAAGTTAGCCATTTCCACAAGAATTTGAAGTTCTAATGGCTAAGGTATAACCTAACATGCATAATAACAGTAGAACAGAGAACTTGAGGTGGGATTTAGCTCTCACATGAAGACAGGTAAATTTAATTGTCCTGGTGTGAAATATGTATCTAAAATTTCCCTGTAAAGAACAGAAATTTGGTCACTACTGTCAGTAGAAACTTAAGAGTAATTCACCAGACTAAGCTGTCCAGAGTGGCATTTTGTTTGTCTGGATACCTAAATGCAGGTGATTTCTTTTCTAATCTGAATTCTGTCCTCAGGGTCTGATTTGACTACCAGAACATAAGCTACTCCGTCATTTCTCTTGGCTCAAGTTATCCTATATGGTCTCCACCTGCCATTCTGGAAAATCATAGACTTTTGCAGGTCCTTTGTCAAACCCAGCTGCCATTGAATGTCTAAATGCTAAAGTCTTAAATTCCATATGACAATAGGGCTACTTAATTATGACCTTCACAGATTAAAGTTATTGAGACTTGTGCAAAATTTGGAACTTAGTAAAATTAAAGCAATTATGGAAGCATCCTAATATTAATTTTTTTTGAAAGGATTTCATGCTATTTTTTTTTTTTTTTTTTTTTTTTTTTTTTTTTTTTTTCTCCTTATTGCTGAAATGTGTTACATAGAGGAAGCTCAGCACTAGCTCTAGGCTATGAAAGTAGATAGAGTGTGATATTTTTGTCAGCTTTGTGTAACCAATCCATCTGTGGACTGATACAGTTTTTCACTGAGGTTTGAAATTTAGGGTTCTTGGTGTTCCCGTTCCACCTGCAGACATGTTGTTGCCTGCTTGGATTAGCTGAAAGTGGCCCAATGTCAACAGAAATCTGTGACAAATATTTTGAACTGCATTTAGATATCTAATAGCTCTAATGGCTATTTTTTTATTATTGATCTTCAGACATATTCTGAGCTACTGTGCAAAACTCCTCATTTTGTTTGGTTCTGTCATTCTTTTTTCCCTAGTGATTTATCTGTTGTATTCTACATCTTTAATGACATTGTGACCTAGTGTGGCATAGTAGTATAGAGTCCAGATAAGAACTCCTCTGAAAATAGCTGTCTCCTGCAGATCTGGGTAGCTAGGGCTTTGTCCATCTAATGGCCATTGTTTGTTCTCACATGGTCACCAGAGGTCAATTCAACAGTGTCCCCATTGATGTCTTTATATCCATTTAACTTTCACTACTACAAGAACAAAACTATAAACACATATACAAAACAGAGAAGGAAGAATGTGCTCATTGTGGTTCAACTGGAATTCACAGACACAGAAAGGATTCTCTCTATTGGCCATTTCCTCTTGCAACTTGACTTCCGAAACAGGGTTACCCTTTTGTACGAGATACAAAAACAGAAATGCAAAAAAAAATCCCACCAGAAAGCATGTGACTTCCAGAATTGCCTGTAGCTTTCCTGGCACTGGATTGAGAAATATTTCTTCATCTCATGTTACATAATCATCCTTGACGCATTGTTTGTTCCAGTTCAGTGCTGTTTTCATCAGATAGGAACCACAAATCTAATGGAATATGGGGAGTGTCCTGCTGAAAGTTTTTTTTTTTTTTTTTGATAAGTTTCATAATTATGAAAGTTATTTAAAAATATGTCCTAGAACAAGTACTTTTGAAAGCAAATTTCTTGCTGAACAGCACACATTTCCTGTCATTTTCCAGTAAGCATACCTTTTACAGCATTCTGAGACCCTATTTGAATGAAAGCAAGAAAGAATAAGTAAATGAATGAAAGAATGTATATTTGACACAAATTACCCTTAGGGAAAATTTGCTGAGGATTAATCCAATTTACTTTAGAAGAATTATACTATGTATTAATTTGTCCTTCAGTGTTTCAGTGGGGCATTCTAAGGGATTTACCCTAAAACACATTAAGTCAATGTAGATTTCCCCTTAATTTCAGTGGGGCTGGATCAAGTTCCAAAAGAACTAAACCACTTTTTATTACTTCTTATTTTCTTTTTTTTTAATAAAAAAAATCATTTTATGTTAATCCATTTCACTTGATAATCATTCCTTGAATCTTGTAGTATACCATAGCTATCTTTTACAATATCTGCAGACAGCTCTCCAGTCTTCCTAAGAAACTGTTTTTTTTCCCTTTCTGCCCAGGTTTCTGTGTTTCCCATTTCTCAGACATACTCCCATTTAAGTCTGCTTTTCCTTAAATTGCTTACCCATAAGAAAATTAAATGAATCCTTCTTTCTCATCATTTTCTTCCTATGGCCTCATGAAAGAGAATGTTATGATCCCCTTCACCACTCACTCTCTGGCCCTGTTGACTTCCCTAATGTGTCTGACCTCTACTCAACTTTCAGCAACTACAGTGATCTTTTTTCTCCTAGTTATGTATTCTTCAGTCAATGCTGCTTTGAGCTTCATTCAGAAAACTTCCCTCACATGCTCGAAGAACCTTCATGTACTTTCATTTAATTTTTGTCTGCTCATTCAACGAGCAAGGTTTGTTTTTTCCATGGTAAGACTTACACTGGACTCTATGACTTATCTTGTCAAGCATCTGATCTCACTGCCTTAGAAGCACATGAAAAAACAAGATTTGCCTGAATCATGTTTTGATTTTCCTCTTGTTTCACTGCAGAAAAAAGAAAATTTGAACAACTTCTAAGTTATCTCAGGTTGTTCTCTCACCTTCATGTTCACTTTTTAAATGTGAGGATACATTTAGTGAGGCTTATCAGATGTGTGTCTTGATTGGGCCTGGTTTTTGATATTAGCCAGGAAATAATCCTGGCCAATAAAAAAGAGAATATGTGTATTAGGTCTTCAGACAAAATCAAGTTGGGAAAGGCTGAAAGCACTTTTGAGGATAGGACCTGTTCTCAAAATCATTTTGATGATTCAAAAAAGTGATCTGGATAAAAAAAAAAAAAAAAAAGGTATCTCTGTAAGAACAAGTACCAAGTTTAACCTTTATGAAAGAATGATCAACTGCACAAATATTAAATGAGGGGAATCAGGTAGTCATGCTGTAGACAGACAAAATCAGACAAGCCATAATTTGATTTATAAAATGTGTGAAGGTTAGTGCTTGAAATATCTTCTTGGAGTGCTCTGTCCAGGACTGGGCAAAGTACTTCAAGAGTGTCGTGAAGCAACTGAAAGTCACCAAGAGGAGAACAACAAGCATGAACAATTGTTTGGAGAAAATGACATGATTTTCAACAAGGGACTTCAGTTAAGACATGAAGAAAAGTTTTCTAACAGTAACAATATTCAAAGACTGAAATGGTTTGTCTAGAATGAGCATGAAATCTCTGGTTTGGAAGGTCTTTCAGAACAAATTAAGACTGCCATAAGACTGCCAGGACTGCCATAAGCATAACTCATCATCTCTTGGGCAGGGCAGAGACAAAAAGATATTTTAGATGTTTCTAGATCCATTATTGCAAGTATTTCTAGGACTATTATGGCTTTGTTATGTAGACTTTTGCACTGACTGATGAACTCAAGCCTTCATCTATGTTTTCTTGCTGATCGGTCATGTCCCATATACCGGGGTGTGAAAGGCAACAGAGCTATGTGAAGCAGGATATTCAAAATCATTACATATGCTCAAAAGAAAAAGGCATAGTTTTGAATTTTGTCTTGTATCTCTATAAGGAGATCATCTGAAAAGAAGAGGTAGTCTTACAATCTTCTACATGCTGTTCTTCCTGCACCTCTTTCCTTTTGATACAAATATTCCACAAAAGACAGTTGTTTTGGACCTCATGTTCCAGTAATGTCCTGTATTAAAATAAATGACAGTCACTTTTTTGCCCATTTTTTTTGCTGAAAAGATTTCCACTCTTCAAGTTACTTTCCTTGTTTTCATAAATTTCACCAACCAAATCCCAGTTTTGTGAACACATACTAGTCTCAGTGACTTCAGATATTGCTCTTACACATGAAAATTGAACACAGAAAAAAAGGAGAGAACCTTAATCAGTAAATAGGCTTAAATGACTCTCTTTAAAATATATATTAATATTTTACATAAATATTTATCAATAATAGAACACATAAGAGCATAATGAAAACCCACTGAAATTAGATAAATAGTATGATTGCCAATCTGTTTGAATGTTATATCTGTGAAGTACTCCATTGAACACTAACCTGTTATTGGCTTGCCTACAGTGAAACTCTTGTTGTTACATTAAAAAAAAAAAAAAACAAACCCTAACCCAAATACTTCAGCTCTATCACAAGGAACTAATATGTATTTGAGGCTGACTCATTCACCTTCATGCTGACAAGTCTGAAGTTCCCAAAAGTTGGAACTTAACAGCGCAAGGAAATGTATATCAACTATTTACTGCCTCTGGGAAAGGGAATTACTAATTCTCTCATCTCCACACTAAGTGAAATAATGGCGCTCCAATTTTAATCATTTCTTAAAAATAAAAATTTGTGTTAAAAAACAGTTACACATTAGGGTTCAAATTTGTACAAGTTTACAATTTTAAGAGAATCATATTTTAATCAAAGGTCCTTGGCCAAAAGCTTGGACACAGGATACCATTTGGCAATTTGAGATAGTGGGTTTTTTTTTTTTTTTTTTTTTTTTTTTTTTTTTTGTCACACCTAGTGGCTTGTCAGAAGGAGAACTAGAGGAGCTCAGGTCTTTTGCTCAGAAAAAGCTGTAATGAAGAGTATAGAAAAACAAGACTTTTAGACTACATCTCAGGCGCTAAAAGCTAGGAATTGAAAACCGTACATTTCTTGAAAGATAACAGTTTTAAGATAGTGTTTAGCAGCAGGTAGTGAAATCATAAAGCCATGTATTTAATTAGGCCAGTGAGTCTTTCTTTTCTGTGAAATAAATTCTTCTAAGGACAGTATGACCATTCTTAATTCAATCAACTTTCGCACTTTATTATAACCCTTTCCTTTATGCAGCAGAATACCTGTAAAAAATAGAACTGCTGCTTTATAGGCAATTACAACAGATATATTCAGATTAGGTCAATACGTCTACAAAAGTTATGTAGGTCTTGCCAGAGCGTGATTCTTCTGAGCTGCTTTCAGTCTGTTCTTGCATAATCATCATTCAAGGGCAGGTTTTACGCGAAAAGTACAACTAAGCTGGAGAGAGTGAGAGTTGCACAGGAAATCATTTTGCAATTGTTCTCCTCAGAAGAAATTCTGGTTGAGTTATGTAGGTCTTACTACTTTTCAGGACAGGGTGTACCACAGAGAATAGCTTCGTCACCTTTGGAAAGGGTCTTCACTAGTTTATACCACCTAATTGAACTTCTTTAGCAACTTATTTTGTTCCTAATTTTCAAATCATTCAAATTGTGTCATTTTGTTAAGTTTCATTATAAAATGCTGAGACCAAAACTGAATAGTGTTAAGAAGGACTCTTTAACTGTTTCCTAAGGAATAATTCACTGCTCCTTGATATTGACATGTATATACACTCAGGTACTGGCATTCATGGTTTGTTTTTGTTATGTTTTCCCACAGTGGAAATATATTATCTGTGGTTTAACTGTTTTCCCTTGGAGAGTTGCCACACCATTGCTTTCCTGATTTTATTGTATGATCAACATGCAAGGCCATACTGGAGATGATGTACATCAAGCAACCAGGTCCATCAAAGTCTGTATCACCAAATTTGAATACTTAATCTCAAAATTTATTTTCTCAAAGCCCTATATTCGTTGCCTAGCAAAGACTGAAGTCCCTGCCCTGGGTCTCAAGATTTGTCTATGTGGTGCAATGCAGTTTCATGTGGAGATGCTGATGAATGAGCTCAAGTGAATTCTTTCAGATGCTGCAGTCCTATGAGCTGTGATTTAATCCAAGAATTTAACTCAAGAAGAGCTCTGTACTAACTTAGGCAGGTCCCATTATCCAAGTCAGATTGTTTTGAGCTTGGGTAAAACTGTGCATGACACTTTGTTATCTCTGTCACTACCAAGGAATCACAATTGCTGTCCTTTTCAAAGACAGAGAGAGCACAGAATGTGCTATAAAAAATGTAGAATGATGTGCAGGCTACAGTAATAAAATTAATTATATAAACTCCATTATTTTCAGAGCTCTAGAATTTCCAAGCAGGCCTAAATCTTCATGACTCATAATGGAGTGATGCTGACTTACATACACTGAATACCTGGACACTGTGTTCTCAGCTATTGCACAAACTCTTCCAAAGCCGCTAAAATAGAGTAACAAGGTCACTTCCACATAAATAAATTAACTAAAGGGATGCAAACAAATAAATATAGCAGCATACCAGGGCACATTATCCACAAACACTGATAGCTTAGGATGGATATTAAACCAGACATCAGCTATTACAGTCATGGTGGTGAATTTAGATACTAGAAAATTGATCACAATGCCAATTAACAATATTAGCCAAAACTGCAATCCAGTTTGCCAGCTCTATTCTGTTCTTGGCAAGTACACACTGACAGTAAGATTTTGTCTGTGTTCACCATGCTACCCATGGGAGGCAGTTAGTGCGATCAGGCTTATAAATTACAATAGTCACACGGCTTGATGTTCAGCTTCTATAGGCTATTACCCTTACTGCTTGTACTGCACCAGTACAAAAGAGCTACAAGGCACTGAGAAATGAGGAAGAGAGGCTATAAAGATGAATAAGCAACCAAGTGTTAACAGTCTTATTTCTAAGCCTTATCCACAGCATCCACCAGAGAGTAGAAAGTTCACACTAGAAGGAGATGTCTTGTGTGTTCAGCCCCATCCCACCCCTCTTTGCAAGGGAGGTATGCATGCTGTCTGCTGCTAAACACTTGTTCTGGTCAAAAAATGTTTTTTTCCTCTGGGGAGAACCACGTGCAGCCTTGAAGGAGAGTCAGAAAATCAAGTCAGCTGTCTGATACTAGAACAAAATAGAGAGGAGGCCAGAAAAGTGGGCCACTTTTATTTGCTCAGCTGACAGCGTGATAGCAGTTGCTGTTCAAAAGGAGCCATTGGATGATAAAAAAAGATCCTAAACATTCTCTGCCAAATCCTCCTATCAGGCTGCGGTGAGTTCACATCAGGTCATTACAGGATTCCTTTCATCTCATAACACTGACTGCATTAGTTTCCATGACCTATCTGAAACAGCAGCATATATGGAAAAACCCTAAATTTAGATGTATGACTAATCTGCTTTTGTTTTCTCTTTCTCAGATCCTCTTTCACATACAAAGTGAAAGTTCATCTTTGCTGCAAAACATCTTTTTGCTTGTTATATTTCCAGAACATTGGCCTTATATCTGGTGTTCTTTGTGCGTATTGACACTAATTGATAGTAGCAGGGCTGTGACACTGCAGTAAGTTTTCCCACAGTAGAGGCGAAGCCACTGCAGGTTAGGCTTGCAGCCAAGACAGTTAATGCTTCCCTTTGCATTCTTCTCAGCTCCCCAGAGAAGAACTGTTTTCTGGACACCTGGCAGTTAAAGGTCCAGAACACAATTGCCTCTGTTGCTGCTGTTAAAAAGCTTATCTAGAAATGGTGTCACTGCAGTCCTACTTCAGAAGAAGTAACTCATGAAGGCAAAGAGATCTGAAAGTCTTCAGCAATGCAATTTGTCATTAAAGCTTCACGTTAATTTAATCAAAACTGTAATCACCCATTTAAAAAGAATGACAGCAAATGTTATGCTTGACCCAAGACTGATAAGACCTACTAATGAGACAAACAGAATATATTCTCTTGTGTGCAGATAGAAACTGCACAAACTATTAGCTGAATATATTAAAACATATTCTGGTTTCTCTGTCTCTGCCTGTCCCAAAGCAATCAAAGGGAAGTGAGAATAAATGACTACCTGAATCATATAGCTATTAACAAACTTCATGTGCCTGTTTCCATGTGATTGAACTTGCATATTAATCACTACCCCATGTACATGGATTTGCGTGGGTGTCCTCAGAGCAACTGTAGTGGAAAAAAAAAAGGCTCAAGGAATAAACACTAAGTCATGTGATGCCTTTTTATTTCTATTTTCTCATCTTTCAGATCAAAATCTTGGAATGCAAAATTTGACCTAGTTATTTTCTGACTGACCTGAAAAAGCTTTTACACAAAACAGACTATTTTCTTCCAGACAATCAATCCCTGGATAAGTTACCAAATATAAGTACAGAAATTTCTGAGATTATAACAAAAATATTGATATAACAGAATGAATCTAGAGAGAAAAGGATCAGAAGGGTCCACTTCAAAGATCATATATCACTTTCCCAAATGGCGTAATAGGTATTGATTAGAGCAGAGAACTGAAAAATCTCTTCCAGGTTTTACATCTGATCAGTGGAGAAAATGATCTTTTCTCTTTCATGATTTTTAGGCCCAAGGCCACCCCATTTCGGCACCAAAATGAACAACAGAAATTAGCACAACTCAAAAACATGACTAATAAAAGACATAAAAGATCTAGAACATATCAAAGATGAATCTTAAATCTAGCAATATTAATGAAAAAGTAGTAGACTATAAATCTTTGCAAGTGTTCCAGTTGGACCTTAAATCCCTCAGGTGCCAAAGGCTCTTCCCTGTGCCCATATAGGACTGCACCAGCCTGAGCAATGCAGTCACTAATGCCTCTTTAAACACTGCTGGGCTGCTACATTGCTTAAATTTCCTTAGGAACTCAGGCCAGTAAATGGGTTTAAATGTGCTTATACTGACTTCTTTCAACAAATTGCAGGAAGCACAGCTGTAAGCAATATCTCTGAAAGTCAGTTTCACATCCCTGTACACACACACAAGCACACACATACACATGCACACACACATACACACACTGGCATATACACAGTCTCCTGATTTCTCTTTTCTGAGAGATGGCTAAGTGGTTGGAGCATCCAGATGCAGCTTTAGGCCAACTCCCTCTTCAGACAGATAAGGAGATAGTTGTCCACTTCTGCATTTTAGTCGTGCATTTTGGTTTACTTGAGGTCTTGGGGAGGGCCAGGAACCCCAGGCATTCTTCCTCCTGTACAGACACTTGCATCCAGTTTCACCCTCTTATTTACCAGTCCCACTAAGTCCTGCACTCCCACATGAGAGGTAAGGATCATCCTCTTCCTAATGTTGTTCATAGTTAAGATAGTCCTGGGAGAAGGGAGATGTAGATCTGCCTCAAAATCAGAGGACAGTCCATTGCCCTGTTTTGCTTTGCAGTGTGGACATGGCTGAAGTCTCCTAATCCCAAGTGAGTTCTCTCACCATTCACCTATTACTAGAAAGTCAACACCATGTAGATTAGCTATATCTCTTTAGAAGAAAAATTCCTGCCTTGCTTTTCAAAAGAACAGCTGTCACAGTGCCCACCATCCAGAGAGGATGTAATAGGAAGAGACAGTAATGACTTACTGCACCCGCAAGCGAGATGTCCAGGCTCTGAGGAGGGATCAGCTGTCTCCACTTGCTACCATAAGCAAATGCCACCTTAGTGTGAAGTTTGTTTTTTGTCTTCTGTCTTCGATCCAAAGCCTCAGTGCTCATAAAAGGGTCTGGGTCCTGTTCCTAGCTTGACTGATAAATTGCTAGTTGCTGTAGGGTCTAAGGTCAATGTAGTCTTCTATTGTGTTTATCCCTTTGAAGCAATGGAAGGATACAGATCCCTAGGACAGTAGAGCAAATTGCCATAGGCTTTGATTTCATGAGCCTGCCAGCTGCTTTAAGTTTTGCTGACATCTGGCAGCCACTTAGAATTGAGTATGCAAGTATTAAACTAGCACGTTACAGCAGGCTGACAGCCCCACATCCAGCAGATGTGGGCAGACTTGTGAATGAGTAAGGTATATATCTATATATCTAAGGTATATATCTTCTAACTGGACAGTAACATTTAGTAGGAAACTCTCAACTTCTCAGTGATTGAATTTTTACAACTCCTACAAGCAGCCGGAGTGATGGTTTTCTCTGTTATATACTCAGGATTAATTAATTTTGCTTTGCAAATACATTGTATTCGTGACTTTTGATTGTTGTTGTGCTTATCTGTCTTCTCCTTATTCCCTTTATCTCCACAACTTTTGCTGAAAAAATATTGTTCCACCTAATGTTTTGATACTGTTTAAATTACAAAAGTTCTACGATTAGGAAATATTAAGGCTGTTTAGGTAAAGATGCTACTGAACGTCTATAAAGCATCTGGATGGGATATACATCTCATTCCATCCTCTCTTCATGTCTTAGTACTGGACTTTGGCAGCATTACATCATCCATGTTGCCTTACCTGCTGAACTGTGAAACAGATATCCTGAAAGTTTTGGGGTAAGATTAGACACCACTCGTCAAAGGACAGAGGAGAGGGAAAACTAGTGGGCTAATCCAGAGTACCTGGAGTCATCATCTATTGGGTTCTTGCAAAAGCTTGAGGGATGTTCTTATTTGGGGGAAAAGGGAGAGTGCAGTCAAATTCCGGCCTTTTTCACAAGTATTGATGGGCAAGTATAAACACAAGCTCTTCTGAGTTGACATTTGCCTACACTCTGGAAGACATCCATACTTCTACACTTCTATCCATCTCCTTCACAGATTATATTATTCATCAGAGGAATCTAAGACGAAGAGCAAAATTCACCATGGCCTTGGTGTTACTCAAAGTACAATTGCCTTTAAAGGTCACAGCAGAATATTCTTTTTGCCATTTCTCAGGAAATAATACATTATACTTCCTTGGCATTAGATGGAAAGATAATAGCAACGAGCAGTAGAGTAACATGTACTTGGTAGTCAGACTTTAATTCATTAAAGCATACTAAAGCGGGATACATCACTGAATATATAAACATCTGTTTTTTACATTGTTTAACCTTTTTTAAAGCTGAAATTTGTCCCCGACTAGCTGCTGATGGTAGAGTTTGGAGAGATTTGAATTTTTTTCAGCTACTGTAAAGAAAGCATGCCCCCCAAAAGAAAAATAAGTATGACAACTTCCTTGATATTGCACATGTATTTATTTATTTACAATTCGGCATGAAGCAGTGTGACAGTGAAAAGAAACTAGGAAGTTCATCAAGAGGATGGGATAAGACTAGGAAATTTGGGAACACAGTAAGTCCTCATATATTTGTTTTTACCTTTAAGGCTTTTTAATTTGCAGGGAGATTACTTCTTCCTCAATCCAATGCAGAGAAACAGTTATTAGTGGCTAATAGCCATTAGCAAGAATTGTCTAAAGATTTTTAAGTATTCGGCATGGTGTTTTTAATATATTTTCAAGTAGAAAAAAACATATTTTCAAGTAGAACAGATTCCAAATATTTCTTTTTGAGACTGAAATATTTAAAAATAAGAGTAAAAAAAGCCTAATATGATCTAAAATATTTAGGTTAATTGAAACTATGCTCTTGTTTCTGCTGTCATTTACAGTTATACCTTAAGGAGGTTATGCAGGATTGAACTTCAATTAGATGTCCTCTCCTGAACAATCATATTGCTAGTGTGTTGTAGAAAAGAAATACAAGAAGTGGGGAGTTCTTAGTCATAACTGTTTTGACGTATAATTTTTTTATTATTATTTGTGAAAGTAAGATGAAATAAAGAGTCTATTTACCAGTTTGTTCTTCTTTGCTATCACAAGCGACAATTGCGTTTGACCAACCAGCAGTTTCTACCATCAGTACTCAGACTGAAACAGCAGCAAAGGATAGAAATAACAAATTATGAATCAGGAGAGCAAGCTTTGTTTACACCAACTGATTCACAAAATAAGTTTCTTCTTTCCAGCTGTAAACTTCAAGAAGGGGATAAGTAAATAATACACATCATTGTAGCATTTATCTTGTGCCTGAAATGAAAATCAGGTTTAATAGGAAAAACAAACCTACCATCTTCTGCTTAGGAAGTAGAAAACGATCTATTATAGCATAATGTTATTTGTTTGAGGATTATGAGGCAGTATAATTCTTTAACAAGATCATATTGTGCACTGTTCATGTGGAGAACATTGCTAATTCCATTTCGTTTAGTCTCCCACACAACATAACTTGTAACAAAGTGTATTTTTTGTTTGTTTTTGTATTTTTTTTCCCACGGAAGTGACTTACTGTTTTAAGTGACTTATTGTTATAAGTGACTTTAACCCTTCAAGTAATTAAATTTTTTCAGAAATTTATTTCGAAAAAAAAAAAAAAAAAGATAAACGTGCCCTTTTCTATTTAATAAGAGAATTGTGTCAATAATGTTGTCTCATTAACCATCGGAAATTTATGCCATCTCATTAGCTCCATTACACTAAAGTTTATTATGAAAAATGGCATACAACTCATCCTTTCCATCAAAACACAACAGGAAAAAGAAACCTGCTCATTATGTGTCTTGCAACTGAAAACACACCTACAGAGGTTTCCAGCACAAGAAACTTTACCCTCCCTAGATGTCATTAACTGTGAACTATTTTTTGAATATCTTTAATGATAATAGTAGTAAGAAATCCATATAGGGTTTCATATAGCCATGCAGCAGGATGGCACTAAAATATGTGCAGATGCTCTTAATGTCATACAAAATGCAAGCTGCTGTATCTGAATGTGCTGCCTCGTAAGACTTCCTAAAGTCTGCTTGTGCTCCTCACAAGTTCCGTTACACTATAAAAGATTTGGGGTCAGAATGGAATTGCCACATTTGTTTCTTTGCTCCTCAAAGTGGATTTAAGCCTAAATTGTCAAGCTGAAAGTAAATACGATGATTGCGTATCAGTCCTAAAATGGCATGCAGGCAGGTGAGAAGTTCATAATCAGAACTTCTGTCTGGAAAATAGTTAAAAATGGAAGGTTTTCCCTCCAGCCTTGGAAAAGTCACGCAAACGCTATTGAAGCATTTCATCTATATATGTAAAGAAATACTTGTGAAAACTCATACAAAAGTGCCGCTGTCCATTCCAGAGTCAGGTGGCAAATACTCTCCTGTGGTTTTTTAGACATCAAATTACACACTTTACAAATCTCAAAGATAGGTCCTCTCCAGTACAGCTGCTGACTCAGGCTGCAGAGAGGTAGGGTTTCTGTTTACAGAGACAACGTAGAGCTGATGGGACAACCCAGTGACATATTGGAGTTCATGTGGGGGAGGAGGGCTTGAAATGACATTGCATGTGTTAAACTGGCAAACAGCAGAACTTAAAAATAGACGTGCTGTGAAGCAGATGGTTTGCTTCCACCGCAGATACCATTTTGATAGGCACAACTGAGAAGCAGCTTAGGATATACATATATACGTGTATATAGACAGTATGTGTGCGTATGTGCCTGTGTGTGCTAACAAGTATTACTTCAAACATGGACTATGATAGAGCATTTATATCTACTTCTTACATTCTTTTATGACATATACTTTATTTTAGTCAGAACTTGCTTTATGAAAGTTCTTTCAATTTTGGCAATACACCTCTTTCAACCTTTCCATTCCCCTGTTGCTCAGTCACCTCTGACGTTACAGCTAGTGCACACGCACACCGGCTGCTTGTGCAAAGTACTTAGCTCCTAGCATAGCCTTTCCTCACCATGCCAGTTTAGGACTGCAGTGCATGAACCAGAAGGAAGCCTTCAAAGAAACCCACGGATTTTTGGGTGGAGGTGATGACAAACTTGTTGGAAGGGAGTCCAGGGTACGACTGGCAGAGAATGGCTAGGCCGGGATGGACCCGGCTGAGCACGAAGCCCCTGAGGAGACCTGAGACAGAAAAAGAGGGAGGCAGCACAGGAGCAGCAGATTCCAGAGCAGCTAAGGTCGGTGGCTTGTGGCTCCTCACTATGATCATGTCTCGCTCCTGGGCAGCCAAAAATCGCCAAGTCCATTCAGCAGGCCCTTGGGGACATAGACCTCGTCTGCCCACCATCCTACATTCAAGCTGGATAAGGCTTTACACTCTTCCATCTTGAGGGACCATCCTTCTCCTCACTGCAACTGCAACATCCGTTTCCCCCTTGCTGGTGCCTTTCTGTGCTGCCATATGGGAGCAGAGACAAGGAATTTGGCGGGGCGACAATACAGGAAAGGAGCAAAAGAGAAATAGTTTGAGAACTGTTGGCTTGGGACAGGCCGTGAAGAAAAGGAGGAGGTAAGTGACTCTCCCAACATCTTGCTTGCTTTGTCATAGTAAAGCAGCAACAAATGACACAAAGCATTAATGTAAATTATACTGATGAACATTTGAAGCATGAAACCATGAGCTTGGCTGGCTTTGCGATGCCATGCAGCATTTGAGGACAAAAATCACTTACTATGCAAAATCTACATAAAGAAGCAGATTCTGTGGGTGTTGCCTCATCAACATACGCTTACTCCTGGGATCCAGAGTGAAGTATATACAAAATAATTAATAGTAAAGCTCAGTGTAATATGAATTTCCTTAAAAAGTGATATTGGCAGTAAAAAAAGAAAAAGAAAAAAAAATAACTGAGGCTGAAAAGCCTTCATTCAGAACTATTTTATAAAATTAAATTTTGAAAATGCTTCATTGCAGCTCAATATAAGCATAAATAAAAGTCCTTTTGATTGACTTTGGTTCTTTTAGGTAATTATTTTTTGATTCCTTGGGTAAAGTCCTATCCTAATTTTTAAATAGCAATCTATTTCCAAGTGGAAAGGAGTTAAAAGGTACACAAACATTTAAAAACTAATTTTCCATATTTTTTTCAAAATTAAATTTCATCAATTTTGGCATGGTTTAGCAAAGAACTGTCATTTATGCTAAAATGGTATTTTTTGATGAAAGTCAAATTACTAACCAGGACTAAAGACCTGTCTGTCCCAAAGGACTTAAGTTTCCTCCATGTTTAAAGTCCTCAAGTTGAGAGAGCTATAAAGAGAGGAGATACCCAAATTTCTCTCTGGAAGATATATGTCAGGATGTTGGTGCTATCATGCTGCTTTTACAGGAACCATGTGCCAAGTCTGTTCATTTGGTCAACTTTATATCGTCTCACATCATATCACATGGTCCTAACAGCATGTATGGACCATGTATTTTCATTCCCTCGGGAATCTGTCTCACAGACAGGCCACCAACTTACCCTAGTATCATATATACTTCCTGCTCTCTCTCGTCCATTCTTGGGCTGCTTATCAAGCAAGGAGCACCCCGGGATTTGTGTTTGCATGAGCTCATCCTTGACAGCACCTGTGCTGGGGTACAAAGTACAAATATGTAAGAAGAAGGTAGCTTCCCTTTCAAAGAAGTGAGCAAAAAAAAGCAAACAATGATAACATGAAATCCCCTGATAAGACTAGTGACTGTTAAGCTCCTTATCAAAATAAAATCCCATTCCCATGTGACAGTGCACATGTCCCTGTAAGGAGACACCATGCCTTCACACCCCGAGCCCATCTTGCCCTATGTGTGGCAGCAGCTGGTGGCCTGCTGCCGCAGCACTTGTTGGAAGTTGCATGAGGACACAAAGAGCAGGTGGCCACTTGCAGAGCACAAAATCCTTTGAAGCAACAGTGGGAAAAAACAAGGAAAGCAAACAGGTGCAGATGTGCATCTGTTACAGGAAACTATGCTAAGACTCCAAGGATAAAAGCAGCATTCCACAGGCACAAAAATGTGCCTCAGAAATGCTTGGTGTGGATTCTTACGGTCACTCATGCATCTGTACTGATAGAACCACACAACTGCAATTATCAGGTAGGTAAAGTTAAATAACTTGCCAAGGTCACCTAGTGAATCTTCAGGAGGCCAAGATACTTTGTCTTCTGATGTTTAATTATGAACTTTCTCCAGTGCTGCTGTGTCTGTTCAGTAGCTAGATGACTTGTGTTTATTTCCAGTGCACAAGAAATAAAGCTAGACCTTAAGATGCTTATCTCAAATTTCATTCCTGAAGTGTTTTTGAGAAATCACTTCTAGATACCATTAAACTCCCAATACACAAACTGAAGATGAATGATTCAAAACACCTGGATTTACTACTTGACTTCATTACTGACTTGAAAACAGTTACTTTTCACACTGTATCACTACTGTGTTTTTTTCTTTTTTTCCCCTTCTAACTGTTTCTCGAGTATGTTCTGGCATTGCAGTCTGTAGTCTGTACATATACTTTAAGCTTAAGTTTTTAGCAAGGAGGGAATCATCAAGCAGGGAACTTTAAAACTGAAGGAGGCTTTCAGGCTAGGAGCTGAGCATGGCCTGTCACTTCACTTTCTGTAATCTGCGGCAACGTTATTTTAAGACACATATTATTTTATGATCTATAAAAGATGTTTGGAAAGCCAATTCGGTCCTTTACAAGAAAAAAATTTCTACTTTGCATTAAACTATGCAAGCAAAATGCTGACAATAACTTTGCAACAGCAGGTCAGGACAGGCTATTTAGCTTTTAATTGAATCAAGGTCTCTACTAGGTCATTTCTACTATTCTCTAAGCTTGAGCTAGACCATTTAACATTGACTTATGTACAACTACATGAACTGCAGAATGCCTTTGGGCTGTAGTGCAGGCATAACCTCAGAACATAAGCTCCCCAAATGAGTAGATTAACAGACCCTAGTTGTATACTATAAACCATAGGAGGAAGTTGTTAACAATCCTACTGCAGTATATATAAATAATAAATAAAAATAACTTGTATGGGGAAATATTTGTTTTGAAGATGCATCAGACTTTAGATATTTAAATTAAAAATAGTTGCATATATAAAGCCATACAAGGAACACATCTTCTACACTAGGTACTTTATAATCACACAGTACAAACGGTTAATATAACAGTTAGCATCTTGATTTAAAAGATGCAACAGACACACAGGGGGGCAAACAAGACTGAATAATAACGCAGTAAAGAACCTCTGCATTGTGGGTGATGATCTCAAGCCAACATCTGCTCAAATGGATGGACACAAGAGAAGTTAGGCCAGCATTTTACTGCCCTAAGGTCACTGTAACTAGGCTAAGGATAACTGCACCAGCACTAGTGCTCCTATAGATCCAGCAAAATGCCTGTGAGTAGTTTCTAGAGATTTCAACAGAATGTTCATCTCAGTCTCTGCTTCAAGTCCTCTAGAATAAATCAGATTGGCAGTCAGTCAGTCAGGCAGTCAGTCCTGCTGCCCAAAGGGTGGAATGGCATGATAACTGGGGAATGATAAGGGGCCTTTAAGCTGTCTTGGAAAGCAAACCCCAATCAACATTTAGCAGTGTACTTGGCTCCAGAATCTGGACCATTATCTTCTTAGAAAAGCATAATAATCAGTTTTAAGGAATAGGAATTGGTGAAATTTTATTCCACAAATTCAATTCTTGGCATAATCTGCCAAGGATGGTAAGAATTTATTGTTTCTCAGAGGGATGTTCTTCTTCAGATTGCTAAGAGCTTTGCTTTCTTTAAAACTGTCACAGGAAAGAACAGATCCTACAAAAGGATTTTAAAATGTGGCTCACTGTTCCTCAGTTTAAATGTTTATCCAGCCATCTGCATACGCAGATTGCCTATTCCAGCTATCTCTGCTTTAAAGATCTCACTGTTCCTACTGCTAGTACACGGCATCATAGATCAGCTGACAGTGCTTGAACAAATGCCGGCTCAAGCTAGAGTTAGCTGGCACAACAGATAGCTCTGACATTTACTGGTATCTCATAACTCCAGCTTTCTCATTCCAGCTGCTTTTGTCCAAGCTCGTAACAATTGCATAAAATGTAATCTGATCTTCAAAAGACCTATGGATTAATAGTGCGGTTATGCAGGATCTGGCCAAGACATCATGTACAACTTTTGCTATTTTAACCATGGGTGAAGTATAACTGAAAAATTCCCTTTCAAGCTTCTGGTTTACTTCTACTTTTCCCACCTATGTAGATATGCACACAAAGTATTTTCATGGTTAGAAAAATACAATGTCCCCTAAACTTAAGGAGATAAAAAGACAGGACAAGGATTACTGCTCTTGTTTGATAATCTGCTTAATGACCTGCATATAACTTCTTCATACTTCTTATGTATGATTGCTTTCTCACCACAGAGTGTCAGGTCCAAAAATGTTGATTTAACTTTTGGGCAGTTAGTGATATTTTTAGGTGAAAAAATTAGTGGCCCTGGCACCTTTGAAGGAATGCTAAATTATCTGTGATGAACTGGCACACAAAGGAAAGATAAGATACATTTACATTAAAAACACAATAATATTTTATCTGCTAGAGCAATAATAGCTGAATTCAGTTAAACCCACTATAGCAACCATTAGAACAAAAAAAGCACAGTATCTGACATATAACTCAACTATTTTGCCTCTGACCAATAAGTTTTCTTTCTGGAGATGGCCCAATACTGTGAATACCAATCTGGGTCTTTGAGGTTAATGGAGGAATAATGTCTTCCATTTCCACTGAACTCGGTGGAAGCTATATATATAGAATAATGGTCACAGGAAAGCTATATATATAGAATAATGGTCACAGGACAGACTACAAAATACAATCTAAGAGGGTGTTTTTTTGCTGGTAGTAATGCAGAAATGTTAATTATTCTTAAAATTTCATTTTGTTTCTCCCCCATGTCCCATGTCATAAAACGTGTGGCCCTCCCATCAGTAACAGCTCTGAAAGTGTCTAAAACAGAATATCAGAGAGAATCCTGCTTTTTGATCAAAATAAACTGCATTGACCTCTTTTCTCCATGCAAATGCCCATCTCCTTAATGCAAATACTGTCAGATGCACTGTTGTTTTATTCTCTATATCCAGAGCTTCTTTAATATATTGGATTATTGCTTTGCCCATGAATCTCTCCTATAGCCAGCAGAAACAGAGACCAAATCAGAAATTTAGGTATTTAGCTCAGTCACCAACTTTCACAGTACTTTTTGACAGCTTCACATCCAGTTTAGATCAAACCTGCATTTAAAAATCTTTATGCAG